>JAWPHD010022058.1:0-26312 GCA_037043455.1 Cyrtodaria siliqua
ACGTTTTGAATGGTTTTAGGTACATGTTTTTAATGATTTGAAAGCCTATACTAAAACAAATGAATGCATAAATAAACCCCGTTATTTTAAATAAACACTTAATATAATCCAGGTGGTCATGAAATGTATTCGTTAAGTTTTGGCGTGTTTGATTGTTTTTTTGAAAGATAGGTATGCAGTGTAAATAATTGAAATTTCTTTTACTATATATAATTATATTGTAGATACGTTTACGGAAAACCTGTACAGGGGAAGGTTGGACTTAGCTTATTCTTACGCAACAGGGAGGATGGAAGTAGAGATGCGGTCATGACTATGAACAGAGAACGAGTAAGATCCCTTATATGTGTGTATAGTAATTGTTATTTATGCGTGTTTTTAGACACGATGTATGTATACTCAGTTGCAAAAGAAAGTGTACACTTTGAAAATTTTACTTTACACCCTATCCTCTTTATCAAGCGACATTCCCTTAATGATTCAACCTATTGAAAAACAAATGACAACATGATATTGGCAATGGTATGATAAAAATGTTGGTACCAAACATGGCATATTCATTTTGGAATTTGTCAATTTAATTCTAAAAAAAACTTTATACAATTAAATCTAAACAAAACTCAGTGTACACTTTCTTTTGCAACTGTGTATATTATGTGAATGGTACATTTCCTGTTAAAGTATACCCATATCGTATTTAGACATTCATTATTTATTATTCTAATACACCCGCACTATATAGCCTAGTTTAAAAAAACTCGTTATATTGAACGATATATCACTGTAATTTTTGCAACGTTAGAAGAATAAGCATTGCGCATTGCGCATTGTAACGTATGTAACGTTAGGAGAGTAAGCAAAGTAATGCGAAAGATTTCAGATGTGTGCGTTATTTTCACATTTTAGGGGTATTAGAATAGAAATAGAACATCATTTACGGTGAATTATCTATAATATATCACGGTTTGTCGTTCAATTGTAAACAATAATTTCAATCGCCCTTTGGGCTCGTGAAATTATTGTTTACAATTGAACTCCAAACCGTGATATATTAAACGATAATTCACAGTAAACGATGTTATACTCCTTAATTAAAACATGCAAACGATTATACAATGTTATGTTCTTTAGATTATCAAAGTCAGAACCACATGTATATTGAGTCAATACAAATTAAGCTGAAAGCAATTCTAAGCCTTTATGTTTCGGAAATGCTCTGTGATGAAGCTTGAAGTATTTTTATGTCTGGTCCATACTCTTGTATGACATAAAAAATGAGATGAAAGAATGCTCGAGGTCATTCAATGTTATTGTCAAGTCGGTAATTTGGCTTAGGACAAAATATTCGAACAAATTAGTACTCTTATAAATGGTTCTGAGTATTAGTAAGAGTTTATTAAGTGCAATTTTAACAAAATAGAAACCCAAATGTAGCGACCGTATTTATTCCACTTAATAAACGCTAACTTACTTTAAATTAGTGAATATCCTGCTTTTGAACAATTTAGTGAACGATGGCATCGATATGCACGTGACTATTCCCACGATGGCATCGATATGCACGTGACTAGTCCCGCGATGGCATTGATATGCACGTGACTAGTCCCGCGATGGCATTGATATGCACGTGACTAGTCCCGCGAGGGCAGTGTATCGTTTATTATGAAGCATATGCAATGCGCCTTGAACACTAAATAAAATGTTGATCGCACTTAATAAAATAAGACATAATCTGAGTTTAAAACAAAATAAGTTTATACAAAATCTGAAAATATATTCAAGCTGATTGGATTGAAAAATATTGAGATTAAAAGCTAATGGGACAGTTTGGGGAAATGGGGCAATATCCTCAAATTCGTTGCACATTAGCATGATGATACACATTCAATAGACAGACCATTGTAGTTGTTATAAGATACATGGTATTTAGAGCAACATCGGACTCCCATAAAGCCTCTTTAATAAACTGAAAAACGCGGGATTGTTATTTTTAAAATTAACCATATCATCGTTGAATAATTTCACATACAGAATACAGGTGAATAATTTATACCGTTATAGTTTCATTTGGAACAATTTAGTGAGGAGTGGACAGGAAGTTTTTCAAATATTTTACACTGCAACCGATGCATTAAGTAAGAGGTAACTTTGTAATCAGTACAGTTGTCTTATTCTGGTACTCATTTCATTAGTCTTGAGTAAACCTACTTAAAACCCGAAGTTGTACCCAACACAGTGCATTAGCCAGCGAAACATGCAGCCGTTTTTTGGTCGGCCGATGTTGAAAAATCGCGTCCACAATTTGGTGGGTGCTGGGGCTGAAAACATGTTTTTATATTTGTTTTGATTAACTTTTCCACCCCCACCCCTTTTTTTGTTTTTTAATACATTTATAACAGAAGAAAGTTTATCTAAAATGTACATTTTTCACCTTTATCAGTAAAGAAAATACCCCAGATGCATGACCCATTTGGCCGGATTGGTTCTTAGCACGTCACATAATTAGCAAATTATTTTATACACCCTGTTTGCATTTTTGCACACTTAAGTCTTCAATCCATGGCATGGGATCACTTAGTCGCTGATAACTCCGGTATGAGATTGATTTATATAATAGATTGAGATTGGCAAAATAATTTGGAAATCGATTACCGAGGGAGGAGAGTTGCTTGACTAGTATGCAAATAAACTGTTTAAATGGAGTTTAAATCGTCGAATAAAAATGTCTTATTTATTTACCTAACAGTTAAGTTTTGAAGGTACATTCGAATTTATCGTACCGGTTGCGGATATAATCAATTCTACACTGCGTGACAGACGAGACTTTCCTAATGGGTGCCATCTTGAAATTGTGGCCGATGTTCTTGAAAGCGCGACAGGAAATGAAGAGTTTACGTCCCACGAAAGAACTGTTTTCGCCATTGAGCCATATACATTCAAATTTACGCGGTCAAAGAGGAACTTCAGACCAGGATGGGAATATTACTTAAAGGTAAACTTGTTTTATAGATTGTTGTTTTATAATATTGTCGTTTAAATATGTGAAAAAACAAAAGGAGAACGTATTCTAGCCCTTAGGTACAACTGTATGATGCCGCCTATGTTCATATCAGTGTGTGTGTATGTGTGTGTGTGTGTGTGTGTGTGTGTGTAAGTGTGGATGGAGTTTAAAGTCGCTTTTTTGCAGAGCTTTCGTTACAATAGATGTAAATTAAATAAGTTTAAAATAAGAAATAACGTCGCTTTTAACAATCCCTTATTCATCTTCTTGTACCAGTGAGCTCAATCCTCAACTGTATTGTGCTGCCACGAACACTGGAATGCCACGCTGTAGACACATGACATGATACCCCACCCAGTCCCATGTCACGTTATACTGACACCGGGCCGACTAGAACATATAACCACTCTTTTAATACAAATCCATTGATAACGTGTACACACATAATATTTATTGCATTTGTATTATATGTACAGTCCTAGGACAAGGATTAACAGATCTGCTTAATTTGAGCAATAACTCAGATTAGCTTGTTAATTATCAGCAACAAACTGAAGCTAATGTACCCATAGTCATAGGTGTTTGTTGAAACTTAAATTATACCGTACCTTGTATCTATTACCTTTAGCTTAAGTTTTCATTTCTTGTTCAGATTGATATGTTTCTTGCCAATGGTGATGTCGCAAAAGGTAAGGATATCGATGTGAATTTGCTTGAAAACAATATCGTGACAGAAACGCAGGAGACGATAACCGATGCAAATGGACAAGCTGTTTTGCACTTTTCAACAGGCCAGGGTCGTGAAATTCAATTCGAGGTTTGTTTTATTGTTGGTTAGCTTGGAAATGATCAGAAAATAGATAAAATTATCGTGTCCAAGAAATAAAACTTATAAGAGTAAATTGGTATGTTCAGTTTGTTTGTTTTAGTTAAAAGTGCACAACAGTGTGCAGCTGAAGTATATTGAACTGGTGTTAACATTAAAATTAGTAAACGGTACTGAAAGCCATTTAAGATTGTTTAATCACGTGAAATCAACAACGATCCCCTCTGATTTCACAAAATGAAGGGGTGGGGTTGGTGGGATGGGAGGAAGGGGGGGGGGGGGGGGGGGGGGGGGGGTTGCTATATAGCAATCACGTTGTCCGCAACGTCCCGTCGCATATAGCACATTTTTAATACTTTCATATTTCAAACACGTTTGAATGAATTGTTCCCAAACTTCATATACTCATAACAACTGATGGCATTATGTCCCTCTACATCACCCATCACTGATTGCCTAATTTATTACAGAATTATGGCCCTTTGTTTGACTTAGAATTTTCCACTTTAATATGGTATAATGACTTGTGAACACATTTTTTTCTCAATTTTTTTGAATTGATTGTTCCCAAACTTCATGTACACGAAACAATTGATTACCTTATGTCCTTCTACATCACAACATGTTGATGCCTAATTTATTTATTACAGAATCACGGCCCTTTATTTGACTTAGTGTGATTCGCTCCATAATGAACTTCATGTGGCTTTCACTTTAACACTGTTCATGGATTGTTATTACACCTAACATACGGTTCACATGTGATGATATGTTGTGTCTCTGCGTTATTGGTTTTTCGATTCTGCAATTCTTTTTTACAGAACTATGTTTTAATTAGAATTTCTTTCACATTAAGATTTTATTGGTTATTGATTATTTTAGACATTTATTATTCTTGATTTTGCCCATCGGCTCGAGCAAAAATGCGGGGGAATTCATCACATTCAGTGATAGTTCCAGTTTTCGTTAAATATCGTTTAATAACTGGAATAAACAGTTTCTGAAAATAGTTTAAAGTCGCTATCCCGCCACAACAGTCACATTTTACAACATATGTACACTGTGTAAAGGCCTACTAACGATACGGTACATACATGGTAACTTACATAACTCCTCTACTAACGATACGGTACATACATGGTAACTTACAAAACTCCTCTACTAACGATACGGTACATACATGGTAACTTACAAAACTCCTCTACTAACGATACGGTACATACATGGTAACTTACATAACTCCTCTACTAACGATACGGTACATACATGGTAACTTACATAACTCCTCTACTAACGATACGGTACATACATGGTAACTTACAAAACTCCTCTACTAACGATACGGTACATACATGGTAACTTACAAAACTCCTCTACTAACGATACGGTACATACATGGTAACTTACATAACTCCTCTACTAACGATACGGTACATACATGGTAACTTACATAACTCCTCTACTAACGATACGGTACATACATGGTAACTTACAAAACTCCTCTACTAACGATACGGTACATACATGGTAACTTACAAAACTCCTCTACTAACGATACGGTACATACATGGTACGATACGGTACATACGTGGTAACTTACAAAACTCCTCTACTAACGATACGGTACATACATGGTACGATACGGTACATACATGGTAACTTACAAAACTCCTCTACTAACGATACGGTACATACATGGTACGATACGGTACATACGTGGTAACTTACAAAACTCCTCTACTAACGATACGGTACATACATGGTAACTTACAAAACTCCTCTACTAACGATACGGTACGGTACATACATGGTAACTTACAAAACTCCTCTACTAACGATACGGTACATACATGGTAACTTACATAACTCCTCTACTAACGATACGGTACATACATGGTAACTTACATAACTCCTCTACTAACGATACGGTACATACATGGTAACTTACAAAACTCCTCTACTAACGATACGGTACATACATGGTAACTTACATAACTCCTCTACTAACGATACGGTACATACATGGTAACTTACATAACTCCTCTACTAACGATACGGTACATACATGGTAACTTACAAAACTCCTCTACTAACGATACGGTACATACATGGTAACTTACAAAACTCCTCTACTAACGATACGGTACATACATGGTACGATACGGTACATACGTGGTAACTTACAAAACTCCTCTACTAACGATACGGTACATACATGGTACGATACGGTACATACATGGTAACTTACAAAACTCCTCTACTAACGATACGGTACATACATGGTACGATACGGTACATACGTGGTAACTTACAAAACTCCTCTACTAACGATACGGTACATACATGGTAACTTACAAAACTCCTCTACTAACGATACGGTACGGTACATACATGGTAACTTACAAAACTCCTCTACTAACGATACGGTACATACATGGTAACTTACAAAACTCCTCTACTAACGATACGGTACATACATGGTAACTTACAAAACTCCTCTACTAACGATACGGTACATACATGGTAACTTACATAACTCCTCTACTAACGATACGGTACATACATGGTAACTTACAAAACTCCTCTACTAACGATACGGTACATACATGGTAACTTACAAAACTCCTCTACTAACGATACGGTACATACATGGTAACTTACATAACTACTCTACTAACGATACGGTACATACATGGTAACTTACATAACTCCCATAACTCCTCTACTAACGATACGGTACATACATGGTAACTTACATAACTCCTCTACTAACGATACGGTTCATACATGGTAACTTACAAAACTCCTCTACTAACGATACGGTACATACATGGTAACTTACAAAACTCCTCTACTAACGATACGGTACATACATGGTAACTTACATAACTCCTCTACTAACGATACGGTACATACATGGTAACTTACAAAACTCCTCTACTAACGATACGGTACATACATGGTAACTTACAAAACTCCTCTACTAACGATACGGTACATACATGGTAACTTACAAAACTCCTCTACTAACGATACGGTACATACATGGTAACTTACAAAACTCCTCTACTAACGATACGGAACATACATGGTAACTTACAAAACTCCTCTACTAACGATACGGTACATACATGGTAACTTACAAAACTCCTCTACTAACGATACGGTACATACATGGTAACTTACAAAACTCCTCTACTAACGATACGGTACATACATGGTAACTTACAAAACTCCTAATTCATTCTACGCATATTCAACCCGTAAATAATTTAGGCTCTTACTAGGCACACATGCATCAACACATTGATATATTTTGGAAGATCGGTTTTATAGTGAAATTTGGCAGTTTTGTTTCTTTAACGTTCACGGTCAACTGAACACGGTCCTGGTTTACATATAATGAGTATATATATATGTTAGTCATAATGTTAGTCATAAATACAACTTGTTATACAAGACCGCCTGGATGAAAACTGAGTATACACAATTATCTTACTTGTCTGCGATTCACAAGGCTTCCTCAAAAAAAACATGACACACTGTGATAGTGTGCAAATTTGTAAACTTAATCCATTGATTTTTGAAAACTTAATAAGTCAATGACACAGTAGTATGGTTTCTGATGTCCATGATATATTCTACATATTTGAAACTTTTTCAGGCAATTGCTGAAAACGTAATAAGTGAACGATACACCGTGAAACCATATAAAGGGGAAAACCAAATCCAGGTCGAACAAGTTATGGTACGTAAGCACAATAACCCCTATAGGTAACGTATAAACAGAGTCGTGATACAAACATGAATACAATAACTCCCTATATGTAACGTATATATCAGAATCATTAATACATACTTAAATACAGAAAATACATAAATAGAGTAATACTGCATACTTAAATACAATAACTCTATAGGTAACGTATATATAGAGTCGTGGTACATACGGAAATACAAAAAACATGTATAGCTATTGTATATAGAGTCGTGGTACGTACGGAAATACAAAAAAAAACATGTATAGCTATTGTATATAGAGTCGTGGTACGTACGGAAATACAAAAAAACAACATGTATAGCTATTGTATATAGAGTCGTGGTACGTACGGAAATACAAAAAAACAACATGTATAGCTATTGTATATAGAGTCGTGGTACGTACGGAAATACAAAAAAACAACATGTATAGCTATTGTATATAGAGTCGTGGTACGTACGGAAATACAAAACAACAACATGTATAGCTATTGTATATAGAGTCGTGGTACGTACGGAAATACAAAAAAACAACATGTATAGCTATTGTATATAGAGTCGTGGTACGTACGGAAATACAAAACAACAACATGTATAGCTATTGTATATAGAGTCGTGGTACGTACGGAAATACAAAAAAACAACATGTATATCTATTGTATATAAAGAGTCGTGGTACGTACGAAAACTCAATAACCCCCTATAGGTAACGTATATATAGAGTCGTGGTACATACGGAAATGCAAAAAACATGTATAGCTATTGCATATAAAGAGTCGTGGTACGTACGAAAACCCAATAACCCCCTATAGGTAACGTATATTTAGAGTCGTGGTACGCGCGTGAATAAAATAAGGTAACTATATGATACATGCATACGGCAACTCTCTCTCTCTCTCTCTCTCTCTCTCTCTCTTGTACTCGTTATTTCTTAATACACATAAACATAAGATAACCCCTCTAGGTAATGCATACGTGGTCATGCTACCCTCTGTAGGTAAGGTAAATCAAATACATCGTCCAAGTAAATGCGAAACAAACTTTATTTCATCATCCACTCTTTATACTGAGTTGCTCCATGTATTTCAAGGAAGGCTGGAACGCATTTATTAGTATTGGACCTTCCAAGGTCAATGCTACCGAATTCCTCACTCTACCAAAAAGGTCATGCCATAGAGTGTTATATTATAACTCCAAGTAGCAGCTGTGGTAATTACGTCCAAACAGTGAGACACACTTCCCAGCTGGCGTGTAACAAAGGAATTTTAAACCAATCCGAATGCTTCATTCATATTAAAAATAATAATAGCAATAGCACTGCACTGCACTACACCACCTCACTACACCAAATGTTTGTTTTTATTATAGAACCTAAGGATAAAAACCGAGTAAAAGAAATTGTATCACCTACCGAAAATTACATATTCATTTATAATTTTAGTCCACTCTATAGGTTACCACGTAATGTGCTGATGGGTACACATATTTGTATCCTGTGACTTTTCAATAATCAAAGTAATAATATGAGTCTTGTTGTCTAGGTTGATGGAAACGTTGTTATACGAGCATTTACAAACCAGCAGCTGGGAGTCGGGAGATACAGCGGCTTGTTATTTGTGGTAAGTTATGTTATGTAAAACGATGTTAATAACGATATCTATATATATATATACATGTTTCAACTTAAAGGCGGAGTTCTTGTGCTGTTATAAGTGGTAACTCTAATGCAAAATACACTTATATCTACTGTGCTGTGATTGGCTTAAACATTTATGTACATTTGTGAATTTTCATCTCCAGCAAGGTCGATTATTCCAGTATCTTATCTTGATGTCTCTTGTAACTGCATGCATTTCTTTAAGTAATTACAGTCAAGTATATATTAAAAGATCACTTTGAACATTGGTGGTCATTTAATACAGATGCACTTGAATTTAAAACAACTGGAAACTTGCGGGTTCGAATCCCTCTGGGAGCTCGACTTGTAAGTTAGGAAGGGTCGATTCTTACGGATGGCGTGACGTGTACAGTAATGGTTCTACCCAGGAAAAGTGGCTGGTCGTCTCCACCACACACACAAATCTACCGTCATGTATAACCTTACATGTGTTGGAAATGACGTAAAAACACAAAACAAACAACCAAAACAATTGGAAACTGAAATAGTAGTCTCGCAGGTTGTTTCTTCATAGAGGTGGTCTCCTGGGCTGGTTTGACTGTATTTGTATTCACTTAATCAGGTCGTAACCCGAGGCAAGATTGTCTTCACAAAATACGAAGAACCAACCAACAAGAAAAGCAACCCTTTGTCCAAAGATCTGCAAGAAGAAATAACACCAAGTGCTCGTCTACTTGTGTTTTATATTGACAAGAACACAAACCAGTTGGTTGCCGACTCGATCAAGTTTGATGTTGAAGCAAAGTGCCGCGGAGAAGGGGTAAACACAATATTATTCTAACACGACCTCCGCAGTCTTTCATATACACAAAGAAGAGAGACAGCTCTATGTTATTCTACGATAAAATACAGCTGTTTTATTATTTCCCCAAGTATATTTCATCCGTTGGAAGCGCCACGTTACATGACGTCACTTGGTAGTGTATTTGAACACATTGTACCGCGCAAAACTTTGCATATGGAACAGCCTGTAAAACATAGCTGCCTGATTACCCTGACCTCCGAGATAATATATAGTGCCCCACAATAGTGTAAACAATGGGGTTATTGTTGTGTTAGAATGGAAATAATAAATTGTCGTTCGGATGCGAGTTATTAAATCACTCGTGCTAAAACACTCGTGATTTAATTACTACGCATCCGAATTCCTAACTGTATTTTATTCAACGATAAAACACAGGTACGTGTTTATTTCTTAAATAAAATGTTTATACGAACCAGAGAAACTGTCGCGTTCTTGTGCTCCATTATTTTCAAAATTAGTTTTGCATTTCAGAGCTGCAAAATTAGCTGTTGCTGGCTTAGTGATTAACTTTGTGATTGAACTATGAAGACTCTAACATTTAATTAGTATTGATGAAGAGATTCATTATCTTTTCTTACAAAAATGAATATAATACATAATTCACCATATTCTTACAATAAAATTGTATTCTATTTTGACTGTTTTGATTAATTATTTGATTCAAAGATATGGCATGTCTGGTTTCAACTGGTATAGAGTCGCCATACCAGACATTGCACAAATATCCGTATTTTAGACAACAATTAACGTTATTTTTTATTTATATTTAAAGTAATGCACAGCTCATTTGCTTAGATCAGCTACATTGTATTGATTAATATTGTCGACGAACTTATAAATAAACCCACATTACTTGCGTTGTAGCAACATGAAACTGGGATAATGGTTAAACATTATAAACAAATAATTAAGCGATATTCACATTTCTTAATCTATTTGATAGAATTCAACTATTGTTGACAGCTTGCTTTACAATCTTTAATTAAGGATTGAACAATTTATAGTGTATGCATAATATTCGTGGGTTAAACATTGATAACAAATGTGTTTGATGTATTTTGCAGTTGACTTTAACAACAAATAAAGACACAGTTAAACCTGGTGAAATTGGTCAACTAACGATTACAGGTATATTGCAGAAGACCGACCTGTAACTGGGAGTGTCACACGCACCCTTTATTTGCACCAGTGTTCGTTTTGGGTCATTTGGAAATTGGGGCTAGGTCCTTACTGAGAATTGGGAAAATAAGCATTGCAAACCTCAAAATTGGGAATATCAAAGAATATGGATTTTAAGAATTGATATGATTAATGATATTGAACCATACTGAATACATGTTCTACTGGCTAAACATGTCACAACATATGTTATAAAAGAAATAATTATATATTGGGATTTTTTTCTTTCTAGTTAAGAAAAAAACATGATTTATGGCATTGGGAATCATTACATGGTCCCGTCTTAATTCCATTAAGCGATAGGAAAGTTTATACAAACAGGATTTTGTAATGGCTATTCCGACAATAAAACACGTTTAAAACATGTTTTTACTGAAAAAATTCGATAACCTGTTTAAAATTACCTAGTAAATGTTTTAATTTTACAATATACAAACTTTCAAAGCCGAAATTAAGGTTTTATTTCAGCCAACCCCGCTTTCGCTTCTTGGAGAAGGGGTCGGATGGGGTATGAAAGTTAATACTCAGACCACGTAATGGGTGCCGAATTTCGATCGCAAAAATAGCCAACTTTAAAGGAACACTGCGTGATACATACAAGGCATTAATTAAAGGATGGCGGGAGGTGTACATTACTGGTTCTACCCAGGAAAAGTGGGTGGTCTGCCTCCACCACAAAAAAATCGACCTTCATATATAACCTTACATGTGTTGAAAATGGCGTAAAACACATACAAACAAACAAAAACTAATTAAATTATAACTGTGTGTTGTACTTTTTACAACTTCTTGTTTTCTTATACATGTATATGGATGACAAAAGGGGTGTACATGTCAAGTTTTCTCCCAGTATATCGGGACCCTTTGAAGATTCTACCTCGCAATGGTGCATTTCTTGATTTCCATATGTTTCTAATATGATTATACCTTTTACATTTTGTTGATGCATATATTGTCATTGTCTAGTAAATAATAGTAACATATCTTCTGTAAAGGTTCACCGTTAATGCATGTTGGCCTGAACGTCATGGACAAAGCTCTTCTGCTTCTCAACAGGGAGAATGTGATGCGGAGAAGTAAGGTACGTCTTGAAGAAAAAAAATGGCAGATTGTTTAATGGTGAAAGTGTTCTGCCCGCATTAAGTGGTCCCGCCTTAAATTCCATTAAGCGATGGGAAAGCTTATATTAGTAGGACTTATAACGGATATTTCGACAATAAAACACGTTTAAAAACATTTTAACTGAAAAAATACGATAACCTGTTTATATTTACCTATTCTATGTTTTAATTTAACACTTAGAGATACCAATCTTGATATTTGAATACATCTTGGGATAGCGGTGTGTCGCATACCAAAATAAGGTCACAGTGACCTTGACCTTGACCTGTGAGTCTATCATAGAAAATGTTCCGACAATGCTTGTCCGGGCCATATTTTCAATACTATAAGACTTTGAGATACCAAACTTGGTATGTGGATACATCTTGGGATAGTGGTGTGTCGCGTACATAATAAGGTCATTGTGACCTTCACCTGTGACCTCTGTCATAGAAAATGCTAGTCCGGACCGTTTATTCAATACTATAACACTTAGAGATACCAAACTTGGTATGTGAATACATCTTGGGATAGCGGTGTGTCGCGTACCAAAATAAGGTCATTATGACCTTGTCCTTGACCTGTGACCTCTGTCATAGAAAATGCTTGTCCGGACCGTATTTTCAATACTATAACACTAAGAGATACTAAACTTGGTATGTGGATACATCTTGGGATAGCGGTGTGTCGCGTACCAAAATAAGGTCACTTTGACCTTGACCTATGACCTCTGTTATAGAAAATGCTTGTCCGGACCGTATTTTCAATACTATAACACTTAGAGATACCAAACTTGGTATGTGAATACATCTTGGGACCTGTGACCTCTGTCATAGAAAATGATTGTCCGGACCGTATTTTCAATACTATAACACTTAGAGATACCAAACTTGGTATGTGAATACATCTTGGGATAGCAATGTGTCATGTACCAAAATTAGGTCATTGTGACCTTGACTTGTGACCTCTGTCATAGAAAATGCTTGTCCGGTCCGTATTTTTAATACTATAACACGTAGAGACACCAAACTTGGTATGTGAATACATCTTGGGATAGCGGTGTGTCACGTACCAAAATAAGGTCATTGTGACCTTGACCTTGATCATTGACCTCCATCATAGAAAATATCTGGACAATTTTATCTGGTTTATTATATTACAGTTAAAGCATGTATTAAATTGTATTATGGTGCTAAACCAAACTATTGATAATTTAATGTCATTATCTTTATTGTCAGATGTTCAGGGAGCTGGAGTCTCATGATCGTGGATGTGGCGAAGGCAGCGGAGAAAGTGTGGAGGAAGTATTTAGGGTATAATTGTTATCACATCGCATGGTATCTGGGAGTGTAATAAAATCATGACGTATATCGTAATTAATACACTAGACTATGTAAATGATGACCGAATCATCATGCATTATAACACTTTAGTGTACTTATTTGTAATACCTTTGCTGTGATTTTCCATCTATAAATCATTTAACATACTCATAAATATTCCATATATGCTAATCTAGAACTGTGATGTCATAGTTCCAAAAATGGCGGCTTCCATATCCGTTTCAAAAGAACCTTCAAATGATCATATCTTCTTTGTTTATTATTGGATTTTGATAATTAGTTCACCCTTGGCCAAGTTTTTCAGAACTCTCAATAATAAAGATTGTTTGTCGGTGTTGCTATATTCTCTTTAATATTCCTATCCTACTGAAATAAATCACAAAGTCGTGTGAAGTCGTCGCTTACCTATGTTTAAACTAGGCTACTGTGCTATTATTTTACCAGCATTATTTTGAAGGTAGGGGCAGTCCTGATAATTATGGACATTTCTTTTGCACGTTCAACTTTCACCACTGGTGCTGGTACTAAAATCATGTCTCACATATGCCAGAGGTAACCCAAAACAAAGGGAAACATTGTTGAAATTGTTTTCATTTGGATGGTTCTCGGCTTCACATGAGTTATTTAATAGAATTCATTCGAAGTGACCTTGTGTGACACCTGCTTAATACGGACATGCTAATCTTTATATGGGAAAATACTGACAGGTGCGTCCGGTCAGATGCTAAACTTTATATGGCAAAATACGGACAGGTAAATACGGACACTCGTGCATATTTTTCAAAAATGTGTGCGATTCAAATTATAGATCATAATCTCCTGCATAGATAGCATTATCTATGCATAGATGCCATCATGGTAACAGTGACTGTAAAGACAAAAGGTGGGAAAAGTGGATATATTTTGAATTTTATTATCTGTCCGTATTTACCGTCTGTCCGTGCTTACCTGGATTGCCCCTGTATAATAAAAATAGCAATACTGGAGTAAGTGTTCTGGATGCTTGTATCACCTCTTGTGGTAATGCGTTGTCTGCAGGACAACACTAAAGTCTCAGCCTTCAGGTAAGATCCTGCAGATATGGCATGGCCACTCGAGGTTATACAATCTTCGAGAACACGTCACTCTATTATTACTCCTATAAAGTTATGCATCGAATAGGAAGGTCGATTTGTTCTGCTTGTTTCCTATACACAGCTCTCGTGAAAAATATTTCCAAATCTCTAAAATTGCAACACAACCTTTGGGTAGGGCTCTTTTCTTGAGTAGATTGTGTCACATTTAGGAATGACTTTAATTTGATTGTATTTGTAGACGATGGGATCCATCATAAATAATTTTCTTTGCAGAATACTGGTTTAACGGTCATTTCTAATGCGGCCATCAACTTTGACAAATTGAAACGAAATTCCGAAGAATGTGATGAAAGAAGAAGACGCAAAAGAAGTATCGGTAAAGTCGTTTGTCATTGAATTGTTTTAAATGAAGAGAAATGCTAAAAAAATCACAGTTCAGCAATTGTTTGGGCAATCTTTTGATGAGAAGAACAAACAAATAATTGTTGTGCAATAGTAGAAATGTACAGTAGTAGAAATGTACAGTATTTGAGCGTATTTTTATGTTTTCCAGTTGTTTGGGATTTCTGAATCGAGGGTTCAAAAAACAAAAGGTCTAGTAAGTAATACTGATTTGCAGCTTACTCTGTTTATTTCAGATTGTAGTGCCAACGAAATTTGTTGCGACCAAGGAGCAGCATACGCCGAAGTTCTTTTAGATGAGCATGGCGAGGATATTGATGCAGAAACATTATGCTATGCAAGGGCTAAGTGGATGGCAGATGGTGGCAAAGTGCCTGTAAAGTGCCTTGTAGCATTCTACAGGAAATGTATAAACACTATTGCAGACTTTTTAGCAGGTATGCGTTTGGGGTCTTTATTGTAAGTAATTTATCAGCTTTGGTTTTCCTTCTAGGCTAAGTAGTTTAAACCAGATGACTTTCTAATAGCTGTTTCATCTCATCGTTCTGGTGTTAAGACTAATATTTGTATCAGGCATCATTTAAAAAGTTTATCTGACTATAATATTTCCAGCGAATATTATATATTTTCTAGGTGCAATGGCTGGGTCTAGATCTGATGTTAGTGAAAGTGATTATGAAATCGATATTCAGTTCCTTGAGGGGATGGATCCTAAAGTCAGGTCCAATTTCAGAGAGTCCTGGCTCTTCGAACAGGTACAACTAGACAAGTAAGTGACATTTTAATAAACATTTCCTGTTTGAATGGGCAGGGTGTGTAACTGAGTGTGCGACTCTAAATAACATAGATTATGGTAGTGTTGATGAGCAGATATGTGCAAATGTGTATGCCACCGGAGGACATAGTATTCGCAACATCAGTCCGTACATCCGCCCGGTCCACCCTAGTTTCATGTCTGGTCAAACTTCTATAATATTGTTTCAAACATGCCACACTTAATCACCATCATGTAACGACGTGCAGAGTGCATATTCCATTGCTATAATAGCATAAAACACATCCTAGTATTTTAATTCAACGTATTTCCTATAAATAATAATAATGATAATAATAATAATAATAATAATTTGATATAATAATAATAATAATAATAATAATAATAATAATAACATTATCAATAATAATACAAATATTTGTGCAAATTGTGAAGATTTGGAAAATTTTAATGTGCATCATGTTATTGTCAACCCAGTTTTCCGCATTCTTTCAGCATGTTTTATTATGGCATACATATTTTTTCCAATACGCTCTTACATTTATCCAGAATGCTGCAATCAATGGTCTGTTCATTGTATTTTCTAGCAATGGTGTGTTATTGAAGCAACTGCCGTATCCGGATTCCATCACTGAGTGGATGGTACAGGCAATCGGTAAGAAAATGTCGGCGGGGGGCGAGGTGTGTGTGTGTGATTCTAAGGATTATAGCCCTCTACCATTTGAGCCCCGAGAATAATCCCTCGTTGACTTGGCATTATGTGTGGACTTTTTGTGTGAGTGATTAGTGTGTTAGACTATATATATATATCTACAGTCTACTTGAAGCAGATATAATGCTGCGACACTGAAATAACACGCCGTAGTAAATGATACCCCACCCAGTAACTCTTTAATGACACTGGGCCAGTAAGACGTAGTACTACCGATTAGTTCGTCAAGCAAGGGTTACAAGTAACTACTACCATTTTTAAATACGTTGGTTCGACGCGGCCAGTGTACTCGAGCCCACGACCTCCGATTGCACGCCAGACACTCTAACCACTACATTTCGGTGAAAAATGTCATGAATGCAGAATACCTGATGAGTTCTTTTACTTCACGTCCGGAGATGCAAAAGCCATCCGTTAAAATGCATGTAATTTGTAGGTCGTCTGATGTGATACTTTGGATATGTCATACCTCAATGAATGTCATAATGAGCTAATTGCAACCCAAAATAACAATAAATTTCACGTTAACAGGAATTACTAAAAGCCACGGTATGTGCATCGCTGAACCAAAAAACGTAACAGCATTTCGTGATTTCTTCATTCAACTCGAGCTTCCATACAAAGCGGTGCGATTGGAACAAATTGATGTAAAAGCTACAATCTTCAGTTACGGAAATATGGAAACACAGGTATACCGTGTAATGTTATTATTCTAGAATTGCACTATTTTATCTAAATACGTGCGTTTAATATATTGCAGTAACCGTTCAAACCAATTAACCATGCTACTGTGCTGTATATAGAGGATCATACAGGAGTACTCATTCATTATTGAATTTATTAAACGAGTTGGCAAAATGATATAATGCGAGGCTCTTATCGAGCATTGTATCATTTTTGCTTATGAGTTTAATAAATTCAGTAATGAATGAGAACGAATATTAGATACTATTTATCACATAACTCACATATCGACTTTTGTTGCATTTTGCCTGTCACTTTAACACGCGAAACCGTGCTAGTTGTATATCGAAAATATAGAATGGTGTTATACCACTCCAACACCGTAAGTTATGTGATAATGGACATATACTGTGACTCTTTCAGATCGAACGTTTTAATGCTTTCAAACATTTGTTTATTTGTTTAGTTTTAATCTTTAAGATTGAGCACCGAGTCAATACTCTTTTTGTAATTCCAAATTCTAATGAGATATGCCAGTTAATTTAAGGTAATCTCCCACTTTTCATGCCACCAAAAAATCTACCGTCCTATATAACCTTACATGTGTTGAAAATGACGTAAAACACATGTACAAACAAACATCTTTCAGGCCAGCATATACCTGCAAGGGCGAACTGATATTTGCTCCAATACGCGGCCCGGACAGCATTCCCCGAGAACAAGGATAGCCCTGCCTCCTAACAGCGCACAAACAGTGACATTTCCAATTGTTCCTCTTAAGAACGGCCATTACGATATCGAGGTCTCCGCCATCGTGACTAACTTGGGTATAGCCACCGCTGATGCTATCCAGAAACCGTTGTATGTTGTGGTAAGAAATTGTGTTACATTTCATACAGGGACTCTGTCAAATAATGGGAGATAGCAGTAACCTGTAAATTAACTCAGACTCAGGTTCCCTATTAGCCTTATCAGCTCTCTCTCTCTCTCTCTCTCTCTCTTTCTCTCTCTCTCTCTCTCTCTCTCTCTCTCTTGTCACCCTGGTCCTGATATTTGATATCCTTTGTGTTTATCATTTTATTGAAATTAGATGGTGTATAGTATTTTTTTGCATAAATGAGTAGCGTTTCAAACATGTCAAACAATATGACTTTAAACAATGAATTAAAAGGGTATTTTTCTTCAAAATATTTTAATAGAAAAATAGTTTGCCATGGTTCATAATTGGGTATTGAAATTTATACTGATATAGCGAAACAACAATAACAGCAGAGGTGAACCAAATGGTTGGGCCAGGTTGTTTTGGGAGAGTTATACTGCTTCTCCTGGAAAATGCATGTGAATACTATGACAGGAAACAACAGTAGCGATATAACTTACGACTTAAACGCATAAATAAAAACGTATACTATACTCTTGAAAACTCTATAACGGTTGCATAGATGCCTACTTGTTGGTAGGTAACAGCATAGCGAGGGTGAGCGCAAAACTATTTTATTTTCTTCTTTAAGTAAGTAAATTGTTTATTATAGTGACATGAGTACAAGTATCAACATAATATTCAAATATATAACATGGATATTGCACCCGGTCCAATGGACCTATAAGTCACCTTTCCAAACTGTTCATATAATTAACACGATATACTAAAAATATATACATAAGTATATTATTTACAAGATATCTTTATTTATATATTAAAAGTTACAACAGCTTTGCATTCACCTCTAGATATGTAAAGGTTATAGTTCATTTATTCGAACTTTTGGGAAATATGGGGGTAGGGTAAGGACGCGGATGCGCGCAGTTTGCACGGAACATGGTGTGACCAGTGGCGCAGTTTGCACGGAACATGGTGTTACCAGTGGCGCAGTTTGCACGGAACATGGTGTGACCAGTGGCTTATGCTTTATACAGTTACTACAGTTTAAATTCATGTCGTTTCAATTGCTGTTATCTTTTACAGAATGAAGGCGTTGAAAAACAAAAGTCAATTTATCTTTGTTTGGACCCTTTGAAGCAAATGGAAGATTGTCAAGACAGCGACGAAGTCTTATCCGGTAAGAAGTTTCAAAATCGAAATCTTTTACAAATGTTTCTTTTAAAAACACATTGTAATTCATATTAACCGGTACATTTAGCTCATTTAGATTGTATGAGTTTGTTCAGCGCCGTATGGGTGGACCTTTTGCAGGTCATGTTTCGAATTTGTTGTTCAAAGAAACAAACTAAACCGTTACTTGCTTATGACAATAAAAGATGTCGTAATTAAAATTGTGTCAATGTACTTGTATCTCCTTGTTTGCAGAGTGGCCCGGTATTGACGTACCAAAGCAGGTCCTAACGCTGAATCTCGGTATTCCAATCGAAAGTATTCCTGATACTGGATCAGCCACTGCCTACATAACAAGTGAGTATATAAGTATTCCTGATACTGGATCAGCCACTGCCTACATAACAAGTGAGTATATTTGCTGATACTGGATCAGCCACTGCCTACATAACAAGTGAGTATATATGCTGATACTGGATCAGCCACTGCCTACATAACAAGTGAGTATATATGCTGATACTGGATCAGCCACTGCCTACATAACAAGTGAGTATATATGCTGATACTGGATCAGCCACTGCCTGCATAACAAGTGAGTATATATGCTGATACTGGATCAGCCACTGCCTACATAACAAGTGAGTATATATGCTGATACTGGATCAGCCACTGCCTACATAACAAGTGAGTATATATGCTGATACTGGATCAGCCACTGCCTACAAAACAAGTGAGTATATATGCTGATACTGGATCAGCCACTGCCTACATAACAAGTGAGTATATATGCTGATACTGGATCAGCCACTGCCTACATAACAAGTGAGTATATATGCTGATACTGGATCAGCCACTGCCTACATAACAAGTGAGTATATATGCTGATACTGGATCAGTCACTGCCTACATAACAAGTGAGTATATATGCTGATACTGGATCAGCCACTGCCTACATAACAAGTGAGTATATATGCTGATACTGGATCAGCCACTGCCTACATAACAAGTGAGTATATATGCTGATACTGGATCAGCCACTGCCTACATATCAAGTGAGTATATATGCTGATACTGGATCAGCCACTGCCTACATAACAAGTGAGTATATATGCTGATACTGGATCAGCCACTGCCTACATAACAAGTGAGTATATATGCTGATACTGGATCAGCCACTGCCTGCATAACAAGTGAGAATATATGCTGATACTGGATCAGCCACTGCCTGCATAACAAGTGAGTATATATGCTGATACTGGATCAGCCACTGCCTACATAACAAGTGAGTATAATATGCTGATACTGGATCAGCCACTGCCTACATAACAAGTGAGTATATATGCTGATACTGGATCAGCCACTGCCTACAAACAAGTGAGTATATATGCTGATACTGGATCAGCCACTGCCTACATAACAAGTGAGTATATATGCTGATACTGGATCAGCCACTGCCTACATAACAAGTGAGTATATATGCTGATACTGGATCAGCCACTGCCTACATAACAAGTGAGTATATATGCTGATACTGGATCAGCCACTGCCTACATAACAAGTGAGTATATATGCTGATACTGGATCAGCCACTGCCTACATATCAAGTGAGTATATATGCTGATACTGGATCAGCCACTGCCTACATAACAAGTGAGTATATATGCTGATACTGGATCAGCCACTGCCTACATAACAAGTGAGTATATATGCTGATACTGGATCAGCCACTGCCTACATAACAAGTGAGTATATATGCTGATACTGGATCAGCCACTGCCTACATAACAAGTGAGTATATATGCTGATACTGGATCAGCCACTGCCTACATATCAAGTGAGTATATATGCTGATACTGGATCAGCCACTGCCTACATAAGTGAGTATATATGCTGATACTGGATCAGCCACTGCCTACATAACAAGTGAGTATATATGCTGATACTGGATCAGCCACTGCCTACATAACAAGTGAGTATATATGCTAACCTTCATATGTTGATACTATTTTTTTATCTAAGATATCCAGGCACATAATTTAGTCCAAAAGCATAATGATGCAGGCGAAAAAGAGGAAGATTGAGCATAATGTGCAAAGTAACACAAAAAACGTGGAGCATGCTTAACGCCCGTGACTTTTATAAATGCGCTTGATAACTTGAAGG
Organism: Cyrtodaria siliqua; assembly: GCA_037043455.1. Classification (NCBI taxonomy): domain Eukaryota; kingdom Metazoa; phylum Mollusca; class Bivalvia; order Adapedonta; family Hiatellidae; genus Cyrtodaria; species Cyrtodaria siliqua. Next base: position 21,558 of record JAWPHD010022058.1, read on the forward strand.
TAAAGGTAAAACCCACAATACCCTTCCTAGCGTGACTCATGTCTAAAGGTGAAAGGAATAACGAAAATATACTTTTAACTGAATTGCACTGAATGTTGTTTTTACGGCTCATCAGTATATTATAGGTTAGGATACATAGTGATCCGGGAACCTACTCATACTAAAGTATGGCTTGCTAATATATTACTATTTCGATACAAGAATTGTAAAATGTCTGACCAAACCGACGAAACTGATAGTGTCGTCGGTTAGGCTTGAACCGGGGTCTTCCAGATTTCAAGTCCACTGTCGTGTAATAAATTTTTATCATGCAGATATGCACTTTTCTGCCTAATAAAGGGGTGACCTAGTAAATGTTGCTTTACTGACCAATAAAGCAAATCAATGCGGAATCCCTCGGCGTTTATTGTACATAACGTTATCTGACGTCATGCACGTAACGTTGCCTGACGTCATAAAACAAATAAAAAACAACGACATGGCGGCGTCCTCGATAAGTGTAACATTCTGAGAAATAGGTTTCTGAGAAATAGGTAATAATAGTAATTCATACAGAAAATGTGAATAATCTACCTGCTAAATAGAATATTATGTAAGTGCATTTTACTATCAAGTTTATTAGGCTCGGCACGAAAACAAAGAGCCCCGCCATTCTTCGTTTTCTAAGCCTCGCCTTATAAACTTGATAGGAAAAGGCACTGACATAATATTCTCTATATATATTTATCTGACATGCAAAAATATTATAATCTGCATATATATTCAGGGTTAAAATTTAACACTTATTTACTTGCTAAATGCAAGTAGATTTTTTGCAGATTGCAAGTAGAAACTATTAGCACTTGCTAAATTTTTATTAAAAGTAATAAAAGAAACCTACTAGGTCTCAGTTTACATTTTTATTTACTGAACATATGTATCTAACTTAGTTAAATAAGTGGATATAAGACATTATTACATTCCTGCATCTAGCAGAGGGTGAAAATGTCATTGTTTATAGGTATAGCAATCATTCTAAAATAAATCGATGTTTTAATTTATTAATGCAAGTACATTGATTAAAATAGCAAGTTGAAAACATTCGCACTGGCTTTTTTTAGCAAGTGGCTAAAACTATTAACTGATATTCCAGTTACGCTATTAGCATTTTGAAAATTGCATGCAAGGTGAATTTGCATCTATGTGCCAGTTTCGACATTAGGATATCTCAACGCATATGCGGGTCAAATTCTGCATTTATATGCCAGTAACCGAAGTGTCTAAGTACCCATCTTGTCATGTTTCAAATCATAGGCAAGTCAGGCCTGCACTAATGTATGTAGGGCACAAAGCAAAGACAAGTCAGGCCTGCGCTAATGTATGTAGGGCACAAAGCATATGGAAGTCAGGCCTGCACTAATGTATGTAAGGCACAACGCATAGGCAAGTCAGGCCTGCGCTAAAGTATTTAGGGCACAAAGCATAGGCAAGTCAGTTATGCGCTAACGTATGTAGGGCACACAGCATAGGCAAGTCAGGCCTGCACTAAAGTATGTAGGGCACAAAGCATAGGCAAGTCATGCCTGCACTAATATATGTAGGGCACAAAGCACAGGCAAGTCAGTTATGCGCTAACGTATGTAGGGCACACAGCATAGGCAAGTCAGGCCTGCACTAAAGTATGTAGGGCACAAAGCATAGGCAAGTCATGCCTGCACTAATGTATGTAGAGCACAAAGCATAGGCAAGTCAGGCCTGCACTAATGTATGTAGAGCACAAAGCATAGGCAAGTCAGGCCTGCACTAAAGTATGTAGGGCACAAAGCATAGGCAAGTCAGGCCTGCACTAATATATGTAGGGCACAAAGCACAGGCAAGTCAGTTATGCGCTAACGTATGTAGGGCACACAGCATAGGCAAGTCAGGCCTGCACTAAAGTATGTAGGGCACAAAGCATAGGCAAGTCATGCCTGCACTAATGTATGTAGAGCACAAAGCATAGGCAAGTCAGGCCTGCACTAATGTATGTAGAGCACAAAGCATAGGCAAGTCAGGCCTGCACTAAAGTATGTAGGGCACAAAGCATAGGCAAGTCAGGCCTGCACTAATATATGTAGAGCACAAAGCATGGCCAAAAGCTAAGCAAGTCGTACTTCCTCATTCATCTGCCAAATGTGTGATTTGTATTTATATTATTTGCTCAGGTAACATTATGGATGATGTTGTCACAACGTTGATAAATGGAGCGGATAAACTACTTCGACAACCAAGAGGGTGTGGAGAACAAACAATGATTTATTTGGCACCAACCGTATATGCCATGTCTTATCTTAAACAAACCAACAACGTCAATGACGACATTGAAAAAATGGGAAACAAATACATACGTGACGGTATGTACTCAGTTTATAGTAACAATGTGTAACAAAAAATTACCTAAATATTACCTGAAATAACAATCACAAACCTTACGATTTTTATATTCTTTAAAGTTAATACTCAATACATCTATATATGTATTAGCAGAAGTAACAATTTTAAATTGAATAGTAGTATATAAAGTTAATTAAGTCTATATGGACTTGTCTACATGTGCCGTGTACCAAAATCAGGTTCATACCTTAACTTTCAAAGTGATGACTTTGGTTCATATTAAAACTGCACGGATCTATAGGCAATTATATTATATTTTAAAATTCTAAACACTATTTAACATGTTCAATAACACTTTGTAAAAGTGTTTGAGTAGCGGTTCGTGTCATAAGTCCAAAAGTAACGCGTTACAAAATGTAACGCGTTACTTATTCCATCTCTAACGCGTTACTCCCGATTTTCTAACGCGTTAGAGATGGGATTTATTGATTATTGTAAGTTTTCTAACGCGTTACTCGCCTTACTCTCGATTTCGTAACGCGTTACTTGTCCGGGTAAAACATTTTCTAACGCATTTGAAACTAGCTGGCCAGAATGGTCACTTACGCTTTACATGTCACGTAAGTAAAGCGTGTGTGTGTGTGTGTGTGTAGTGTTCTAAGGTTTAGAGTCTGTCCGCCAACGAACACGTCGAGGTAAACGCGTCACTATGGAAACCTTACGCGATGAGCTAAAATCATTCGACCAATCAAATACCTCGTTACAGTGTCTATAAATATGTAGCCCGAACTCTCCCCCAATGAAGATGCCTTAATATTTAAACGATTACAGCGTATAATACCAATATAACTTGTAAGGAATGTTTCGAGTTTTTTAATAAGAATAACTACTAATATAATACTACTCAAAATAAGTTAAGGACCATCCCTTCTTTATTTCAATCAGATTAAAGTTTACATCATCGCACACGTTTCAATACACATTCCACTCCAAACATGGAAACTGCTTCGTGTTTCTGCTTTCTTAAGGAACATTTTACACGAAGAAAAAATAAATTTGAAAATTTTAAAATTTCAATAAAATGCTATTTTTCACCAAAAAATGTTATTTCGTATTATTTTCATGACTATTGATTCATTAACAAACATCTGCCACCATTTTCTTTTGTAACTTTTAAATGAATGTTAATAATAAAATAAAGCATCGTTTTAAAAAAAAAAAATATATCGGTTTGTTTAGCTTTTAACTATGGTCTATATCTCAAATGCCGAGGTACAACTTATACGAATACAACTAAGAATAATTTAAGTCTTACCTCCTATCGTGCAGACAAGTCTTACCTCCTATCGCGCAGACAAGTCTTACCTCCTATCATACAGACAAGTCTTACCTCCTATCGTGCAGACAAGTCTTACCTCCTATCGTGCAGACAAGTCTTACCTCCTATCGTGCAGACAAGTCTTACCTCCTATCGTGCAGACAAGTCTTACCTCCTATCGTGCAGACAAGTATTACCTCCTATCGTGCAGAAAAATCTTACCTCCTATCGTGCAGACAAGTCTTACCTCCTATCGTGCAGACAAGTCTTACCTCCTATCGTGCAGACAAGTCTTACCTCCTATCGTGCAGACAAGTCTTACCTCCTATCGTGCAGAAAAATCTTACCTCCTATCGTGCAGACAAGTCTTACCTCCTATCGTGTAGACAAGTCTTACCTCCTATCGTGCAGACAAATCTTACCTCCTATCGTGCAGACAAGTCTTACCTCCTATCGTGCAGACAAGTCTTACCTCCTATCGTGCAGACAAATCTTACCTCCTATCGTGCAGACAAGTCTTACCTCCTATCGTGCAGACAAGTCTTACCTCCTATCGTGCAGACAAATCTTACCTCCTATCGTGCAGACAAGTCTTACCTCCTATCGTGCAGACAAGTCTTACCTCCTATCGTGCAAACAAGTGCAAGTTACATATGGATTCAATACTATATTCATCTAAAAGTATATCGTTCTGTAAAGTTAAAATGCATTAAGAAAGATTGTACCAGTCGCACATTGTGTTTGCAGTAGTTGGTACATCAAATGGCAAAGGAAAGGAACTCTATAAGCAACTGCTTTCGTTCCAACCCTTTTTTACATTTTGTATTATGTACATTTTAACCGATTGTATAAATATTGGAAATAAAATAAGTTTAAACCACATGGCAATGTCATAATTTTGGATCAATGTCATATTATATGTACATGCATATATAAGCACTATTATGATATGAAAAGTCTTTGCATTTCATGTAGCTATTTTTGATTTAAATGTTGGTAGGCCTTTTATTTGAACCTTTTAAAGATATAGAGATTATTTAACTGCTGGGGTCGATTATAGGGAAATCCTTCACGATATGGTAAAC
>JAWPHD010022059.1:0-26312 GCA_037043455.1 Cyrtodaria siliqua
GCCATGTATGGCACCTCGTGTCAGATTCATTTTAAAAGAATTCGTCATTGTTAAAGTGGATACCAAGTTCATACTGCACATATTCGTCATTATTAAAGTAGAATACACTGCGGCCATGTATGACACGTCATACCAGGTTCATTTTACACAGATTCGTCTTTGTTAAAGTGCATTACACTGTAGCAATGTATGGCACGTCATGCCATATTCATACTATAAGTATTTGTCATTGTTAACATGGAATACACTGCGGCCATGTATGGCACCTCTTACCAGGTTCATACTAGACATATTCGTCATTGTTAGAGTGGAATACACTGTGGCCATATATGGCACATTATGCCACGTCCATACTGCAAGTATTGGTCATTGTTAAATTGGAATACACTGTGGCCATGTATGGCTCATCATGCCATGTCCATACTGCAAGTATTTGTCATTGTTAAACTGGAATACACTGTGGCCATGTATGGCACCTCGTGTCTGATTCATTTTAAAAGTTTCGTCATCATTAAAGTGGAATACACTGCGGCCATGTATGACATCCCATTCTAGATCCATACTACACATCGTCCCATCAACGCAATAACTCCGTAAGCGACATGTTTTCAGAAGATACTTTGTGACCATGTTATGGTATATGCCATAACAACGTTCTGTGTATAACAGAGTAATATTCTGTTCATTCCACCATTGAATGTGCAACCAACAATACAAACTGCTCAGTGGACTTGGCCATACAAGCTTCCCGAATCATGTATGTTAGTGAGGAAAAGTGAATTCTTATGGATAGCGGGAGGTGTACAGTACTGGTTCTACCCAGCCCAGTAAAGTGGGTGGTCTGCTTGAAAATGATGTAAAACACAATAAAAACTAACAAGCAAATAAAACCTATGTTACTCAGTCGGCAATGAGCTGACTTCAGTGATTTAAGAACGTAGACACTGCCACTGATGGCATGAACATCAAATGGACATCCCCTAGAAACTTGGAAAATTGATCCAACTGACATGATGACCATCAAGTAAGACCATGATGGTATTCCCTAACAGTAAGTCTGATGCCATGGGTAAGTAAACATTCAAAGCTACCAGAACCTATAAATAAAAGAGTGCCATTCTAATATTAAATTTATTAAACAAAATGGATAACTGTATTTTGATATTTTTGTCACGGTTTTATTATACTCTCACATCGCAAGTTATGTGATGGAATGATGCCCCACCAATTTCTGTAAACTTTGTACCAAAAAGATTATTCTTGCGAATGCTAAGAGATCATTTCTAACGGTTTCCCGCAAAGCAATGAAAAACGATGTGGCAGTATCCAAGGGTATGATGAATGGAAATGGTACTTTTTGGTACAAAGTTTACAGAAATTGGTGGGGCATCATTCCATCACATAACTTGCGATGTGAGAGTATAATAAAACCGTGACAAAAATATCAAAATACAGTTATCCATTTTGTTTAATAAATTTAATATTAGAATGGCACTCTTTTATTTATAGGTTCTGGTAGCTTTGAATGTTTACTTACCCATGGCATCAGACTTACTGTTAGGGAATACCATCATGGTCTTACTTGATGGTCATCATGTCAGTTGGATCAATTTTCCAAGTTTCTAGGGGATGTCCATTTGATGTTCATGCCATCAGTGGCAGTGTCTACGTTCTTAAATCACTGAAGTCAGCTCATTGCCGACTGAGTAACATAGGTTTTATTTGCTTGTTAGTTTTTATTGTGTTTTACATCATTTTCAAGCAGACCACCCACTTTACTGGGTAGAACCAGTACTGTACACCTCCCGCCATCCATAAGAATTCACTTTTCCTCACTAACATACATGATTCGGGAAGCTTGTATGGCCAAGTCCACTGAGCAGTTTGTATTGTTGGTTGCACATTCAATGGTGGAATGAACAGAATATTACTCTGTTATACACAGAACGTTGTTATGGCATATACCATAACATGGTCACAAAGTATCTTCTGAAAACATGTCGCTTACGGAGTTATTGCGTTGATGGGACGATGTGTAGTATGGATCTAGAATGGGATGTCATACATGGCCGCAGTGTATTCCACTTTAATGATGACGAAACTTTTAAAATGAATCAGACACGAGGTGCCATACATGGCCACAGTGTATTCCAGTTTAACAATGACAAATACTTGCAGTATGGACATGGCATGATGAGCCATACATGGCCACAGTGTATTCCAATTTAACAATGACCAATACTTGCAGTATGGACGTGGCATAATGTGCCATATATGGCCACAGTGTATTCCACTCTAACAATGACGAATATGTCTAGTATGAACCTGGTAAGAGGTGCCATACATGGCCGCAGTGTATTCCATGTTAACAATGACAAATACTTATAGTATGAATATGGCATGACGTGCCATACATTGCTACAGTGTAATGCACTTTAACAAAGACGAATCTGTGTAAAATGAACCTGGTATGACGTGTCATACATGGCCGCAGTGTATTCTACTTTAATAATGACGAATATGTGCAGTATGAACTTGGTATCCACTTTAACAATGACGAATTCTTTTAAAATGAATCTGACACGAGGTGCCATACATGGCCACTGTGTATTCCAGTTTAACAATGACAAATAGTTGAAGTATGGACATGGCATGATGTGCCATACATGGCCGCAGTGTATACCACTTTAATAATGACGAACATGTGCAGTATGAACCTGGTAAGGGGTGCCGTACATGGCCGCAGTGTATTTCACTTTAACAATGACAAATACTTCTAGAATGAATCTGACAAGAGGTGCCATACATGACCACAGTGTTTTCCAGTTTAACAATGACACATACTTGCAGTATGGACGTGGCATGATGTGCCATACATGGCCGCAGTGTATACCACTATATTAATGACGAATATGTGCAGTAAGAACCTGGTAAGAGGTGCCATACATGGCGCAGTGTATTCCACTTTAACAATGACAAATACTTCTAGAATGAATCTGACAAGACGTGCCACAGTGAATTTCACTTTGACATTTACGAATATGTGTAGTATGAACCTTGTATGACGTTCCATACATGGCCACAGTGCATTCAACTTTAACATTGACGAATATCTGTTGTATGAACCTTGTATGACGTGCCATACATGGCCACAGTGGAGTCCACTTTATCATTGAGGAATATGTGTGGTATGAACTTTGTATGATGTGCCATACATGGCCACAGTGAATTCCACTTTAACATTGGCGAATATCTATAGTATGAACCTTGTATGACGTGCCATACATGGCCACAGTGGATTCAACTTTATCATTGAGGAAAATGTGTGGTATGAACTTTGTATGATGTGCCATACATGGCCACAGTGAATTCCACTTTAACATTGGCGAATATCTATAGTATGAACCTTGTATGACGTGCCATACATGGCCACAGTGGATTCCACTTCAATATTGATGAATATCTGTAGTATGAACATTGTAGGACGGGCCAAACATGGCCACAGTGGATTCCACTTCAACATTGACGAATATGTATAGTATGAACCTTGTATGACGTGCAACATATGGCCACAGTGGATTCCACTTTAACATTGACGTATATGTGTGGTATGAACTTTGTATGATGTGCCATACATGGCCACAGTGGATTCCAATTTAACATTGACGAATATATGTAGTATTAATCTTGTATGACGTGCCATACATGGCCACCGTGGATTCCACTTTAACATTGACGAATATGTATAGTATGAACCTTGTATGACGTGCCACACATGACCACAGTGGATCCACTTTAACATTAACAAATATATGTAGAATTAACATTGTAGGACGTGCCATACATGGCCACAGTGGATTCCACTTCAGTATTGACGAATATCTGTAGTATTAATCTTGTATGACGTGCCATACATGGCCACAGTGGATTACACTTTAACATTGACGAATATGTATAGTATGAACCTTGTATGACGTGCTACACATGGCCACAGTGGTTTCCACTTTAACATTGACGAATATGTGTGGTATGAACTTTGTATGATGTGTCATACATGGGCCCCATGGATTCCACTTCAGTATTGACGAATATCTGTAGTATGAATCTTGTATGACGTGCCATACATGGCCACAGTGGATTCCACTTTAACATTGACGAATATGTGTGGTATGAACTTTGTATGATGTGCCATACATGGCCACAGTGAATTCCATTTTAACATTGGCGAATATCTATAATATGATCCTTGTTTGACGTCCCATACATGGCCACAGTGGATTCCACTTCAATATTGACGAATATCTGTAGTATGAACATTGTAGGACGGGCCATACATGGCCACCTTGGATTCCACTTTAACATTGACGAATATGTGTGGTATGAACTTTGTATGATGTGCCATACATAGCTACAGTGAATTCCACTTTAACATTGGCGAATATCTATAGTATGAACCTTGTATGACGTGCCATACATGGCCACAGTGGATTCCACTTCAATATTGACGAATATTTGTAGTATTAATCTTGTGTGACGTGCCATACATGGCCACAGTGGATTCCACTTTAACATTGACGAATATGTATAGTATGAACCTTGTATGACGTGCTACACATGGTCACAGTGGATTCCAATTTAACATTGACGAATATGTATGGTATGAACTGTGTATGATGTGCCATACATGGCCATAGTGGATTCCACTTCAATATTGACGAATATCTGTAGTATGAATCTTGTATGACGTGCCATACATGGCCACAGTGGATTCCACTTTAACATTGACGAATATATGTAGAATGAACATTGTAGGACGTGCCATACATGGCCACAGTGGATTCCACTTCAATATTAACAAATATCTGTAGTATGAACATTGTAGGACGTGCCATACATGGCCACAGTGGATTCCACTTCAACATTGACGAATATGTATAGTATGAACCTTGTATGACGTGCCACACATGGCCACAGTGGATTCCACTTCAATATTGACGAATATCTGTAGTAGGAGTCTTGTATGACGTGCCATACATGGCCACAGTGGATTCCACTTTAACATTGACGAATATGTGTGGTATGAACTTTGTATGATGTGCCATACATGGCCACAGTGAATTCCATTTTAACATTGGCAAATATCTATAGTTTGAACCTTGTTTGACGTGCCATACATGGCCACAGTGGATTCCACTTCAATATTGACGAATATGTGTGGTATGAACTTTGTATGATGTGCCATACATGGCCACAGTGGATTCCACTTCAATATTGACGAATATCTGTAGTATGAATCTTGTATGACGTGCCATACATGGCCACAGTGGATTCCACTTTAACATTGACAAATATGTGTGGTATGAACTTTGTATGATGTGCCATACATGGCCACAGTGAATTCCACTTTAACATTGGCGAATATCTGAGGTATGAACCTTGTATGACGTGCCATACATGGCCACAGTGGATTCCACTTCAATATTAACAAATATCTGTAGTATGAACTTTGTATGATGTGCCATACATGGCCACAGTGGATTCCACTTCAATATTGACGAATATCTGTAGTATGAATCTTGTATGACGTGCCATACATGGCCACAGTGGATTCCACTTTAACATTGACGAATATATGTAGAATGAACATTGTAGGACGTGCCATACATGGCCACAGTGGATTCCACTTCAATATTAACAAATATCTGTAGTATGAACATTGTAGGACGTGCCATACATGGCCACAGTGGATTCCACTTCAACATTGACGAATATGTATAGTATGAACCTTGTATGACGTGCCACACATGGCCACAGTGGATTCCACTTCAATATTGACGAATATCTGTAGTAGGAGTCTTGTATGACGTGCCATACATGGCCACAGTGGATTCCACTTTAACATTGACGAATATGTGTGGTATGAACTTTGTATGATGTGCCATACATGGCCACAGTGAATTCCATTTTAACATTGGCAAATATCTATAGTTTGAACCTTGTTTGACGTGCCATACATGGCCACAGTGGATTCCACTTCAATATTGACGAATATGTGTGGTATGAACTTTGTATGATGTGCCATACATGGCCACAGTGGATTCCACTTCAATATTGACGAATATCTGTAGTATGAATCTTGTATGACGTGCCATACATGGCCACAATGGATTCCACTTTAACATTGACAAATATGTGTGGTATGAACTTTGTATGATGTGCCATACATGGCCACAGTGAATTCCACTTTAACATTGGCGAATATCTGAGGTATGAACCTTGTATGACGTGCCATACATGGCCACAGTGGATTCCACTTCAATATTAACAAATATCTGTAGTATGAACTTTGTATGATGTGCCATACATGGCCACAGTGGATTCCACTTCAATATTGACGAATATCTGTAGTATGAATCTTGTATGACGTGCCATACATGGCCACAGTGGATTCCACTTTAACATTGACAAATATGTGTGGTATGAACTTTGTATGATGTGCCATACATGGCCACAGTGAATTCCATTTTAACATTGGCGAATATCTATAGTATGAACCTTGTTTGACGTGCCATACATGGCCATAGTGGATTTCACTTCAATATTAACGAATATCTGTAGTATAAACATTGTATGACGGGCCATACATGGCCACAGTGTATTCCACTTCAACATTGACGAATATGTATAGTATGAACCTTGTATGACGTGTCACATATCGCCACAGTGGATTCCACTTTAACGTTGACGAAAATGTGTGGTATGAACTTTGTATGATGTGCCATACATGGCCACAGTGGATTCCAATTTAACATTGACGAATATGTATAGTATGAACCTTGTATGACGTGCTATACATGGCCACAGTGGATTCCACGTTAACATTGACGAATATGTGTGGTATGAAGTTTGTATGATGTGCCATACATGGCCACAGTGGATTCCAATTTAACATTGACGAATATGTATAGTATGAAAATTGTATGACGTGCCACACATGGCCACAGTGGATTCCACTTTAACATTGACGAATATGTGTGGTATGAACCTTGTATGACGTGCCATACATGGCCACAGTGGATTCCACTTCAATATTGATGAATATCTGTAGTATGAACATTGTAGGACGGGCCAAACATGGCCACAGAGGATTCCACTTCAACATTGACGAATATGTATAGTATGAACCTTGTATGACGTGCAATATATGGCCACAGTGAATTCCACTTTAACATTGGCGAATATCTATAGTATGAACCATGAATGACGTGCCATACATGGCCACAGTGGATTCCACCTCAATATTGACGAATATCTGTAGTATTAATCTTGTATGACGTGCCATACATGGTCACAGTGGATTCCGCTTTAACATTCACGAATATGTATAGTATGAACCTTGTATGACGTGCCACACATGGCCACAGTGGATTCCACTTTAACATTGACGAATATGTGTGGTATGAACTTTGTATGATGTGCCATACATGGCCACAGTGGATTCCACTTCAATATTGACGAATATCTGTAGTATGAATCTTGTATGACGTGCCATACATGGCCACAGTGGATTCCACTTTAACATTGTAAAATATGTGTGGTATGAACTTTGTATGATGTGCCATACATGGCCACAGTGAATTCCACTTTAACATTGGCGAATATCTGTAGTATGAACCTTGTATGACGTGCCATACATGGCCACAGTGGATTCCACGTTAACATTGACGAATATGTGTGGTATGAAGTTTGTATGATGTGCCATACATGGCCACAATGGATTCCAATTTAACATTGACGAATATGTATAGTATGAACATTGTATGACGTGCCACACATGGCCACAATGGATTCCACTTTAACATTGACGAATATGTGTGGTATGAACTTTGTATGATGTGCCATGCATGGCCACAGTGGATTCCACTTCAATATTGACGAATATCTGTAGTATGAATCTTGTATGACGTGCCATACATGGCCACAGTGGATTCTACTTTAACATTGACGAATATGTGTGGTATGAACTTTGTATGATGTGCCATACATAGCTACAGTGAATTCCACTTTAACATTGGCGAATATCTATAGTATAAACCTTGTATGACGTGCCATACATGGCCACAGTGGATTCCACCTCAATATTGACGAATATCTGTAGTATTAATCTTGTATGACGTGCCATACATGGTCACAGTGGATTCCGCTTTAACATTCACGAATATGTATAGTATGAACCTTGTATGACGTGCCACACATGGCCACAGTGGATTCCACTTTAACATTGACGAATATGTGTGGTATGAACTTTGTATGATGTGCCATACATGGCCACAGTGGATTCCACTTCAATATTGACGAATATCTGTAGTATGAATCTTGTATGACGTGCCATACATGGCCACAGTGGATTCCACTTTAGCATTGTAAAATATGTGTGGTATGAACTTTGTATGATGTGCCATACATGGCCACAGTGAATTCCACTTTAACATTGGCGAATATCTGTAGTATGAACCTTGTATGACGTGCCATACATGGCCACAGTGGATTCCACTTCAATATTAACGAATATCTGTAGTATGAACATTGTAGGACGGGCCAAACATGGCCACAGAGGATTCCACTTCAACATTGACGAATATGTATAGTATGAACCTTGTATGACGTGCAATATATGGCCACAGTGAATTCCACTTTAACATTGGCGAATATCTATAGTTTGAACCATGAATGACGTGCCATACATGGCCACAGTGGATTCCACCTCAATATTGACGAATATCTGTAGTATTAATCTTGTATGACGTGCCATACATGGTCACAGTGGATTCCGCTTTAACATTCACGAATATGTATAGTATGAACCTTGTATGACGTGCCACACATGGCCACAGTGGATTCCACTTTAACATTGACGAATATGTGTGGTATGAACTTTGTATGATGTGCCATACATGGCCACAGTGGATTCCACTTCAATATTGACGAATATCTGTAGTATGAATCTTGTATGACGTGCCATACATGGCCACAGTGGATTCCACTTTAACATTGTAAAATATGTGTGGTATGAACTTTGTATGATGTGCCATACATGGCCACAGTGAATTCCACTTTAACATTGGCGAATATCTGTAGTATGAACCTTGTATGACGTGCCATACATGGCCACAGTGGATTCCACGTTAACATTGACGAATATGTGTGGTATGAAGTTTGTATGATGTGCCATACATGGCCACAATGGATTCCAATTTAACATTGACGAATATGTATAGTATGAACATTGTATGACGTGCCACACATGGCCACAATGGATTCCACTTTAACATTAACGAATATGTGTGGTATGAACTTTGTATGATGTGCCATGCATGGCCACAGTGGATTCCACTTCAATATTGACGAATATCTGTAGTATGAATCTTGTATGACGTGCCATACATGGCCACAGTGGATTCTACTTTAACATTGACGAATATGTGTGGTATGAACTTTGTATGATGTGCCATACATAGCTACAGTGAATTCCACTTTAACATTGGCGAATATCTATAGTATAAACCTTGTATGACGTGCCATACATGGCCACAGTGGATTCCACCTCAATATTGACGAATATCTGTAGTATTAATCTTGTATGACGTGCCATACATGGTCACAGTGGATTCCGCTTTAACATTCACGAATATGTATAGTATGAACCTTGTATGACGTGCCACACATGGCCACAGTGGATTCCACTTTAACATTGACGAATATGTGTGGTATGAACTTTGTATGATGTGCCATACATGGCCACAGTGGATTCCACTTCAATATTGACGAATATCTGTAGTATGAATCTTGTATGACGTGCCATACATGGCCACAGTGGATTCCACTTTAGCATTGTAAAATATGTGTGGTATGAACTTTGTATGATGTGCCATACATGGCCACAGTGAATTCCACTTTAACATTGGCGAATATCTGTAGTATGAACCTTGTATGACGTGCCATACATGGCCACAGTGGATTCCACTTCAATATTAACGAATATCTGTAGTATAAACATTGTAGGACGTGCCATACATGGCCACAGTGGATTCCACTTCAACATTGACGAATATGTGTGGTATAAACTTTGTATGATGTGCCATTCATGGCCACAGTGAATTCCACTTTAACATTGGCGAATATCTGTAGTATGAACCTTGTATGAAGTGCCATACATGGCCACAGTGGATTCCACTTCAACATTGACGAATATGTATAGTATGAACCTTGTATGACGTGCAACATATGGCCACAGTGGATTCCACTTTAACATTGACGTATATGTGTGGTATGAACTTTGTATGATGTGCCATACATGGCCACAGTGGATTCCAATTTAACATTGACGAATATATGTAGTATTAATCTTGTATGACGTGCCATACATGGCCACAGTGGATTCCATTATAACATTGGCGAATATCTATAGTATGAACCTTGTATGACGTGCCATACATGGCCACAGTGGATTCCACTTCAATATTGATGAATATCTGTAGTATGAACATTGTAGGACGGGCCAAACATTGCCACAGTGGATTCCACTTCAACATTGACGAATATGTATAGTATGAACCTTGTATGACGTGCAACATATGGCCACAGTGGATTCCACTATAACATTGACGTATATGTGTGGTATGAACTTTGTATGATGTGCCATACATGGCCACAGTGGATTCCAATTTAACATTGACGAATATATGTAGTATTAATCTTGTATGACGTGCCATACATGGCCACAGTGGATTCCACTTTAACATTGACGAATATGTATAGTATGAACCTTGTATGACGTGCCACATATGACCACAGTGGATCCACTTTAACATTAACAAATATATGTAGAATTAACATTGTAGGACGTGCCATACATGGCCACAGTGGATTCCACTTCAGTATTAACGAATATCTGTAGTATTAATCTTGTATGACGTGCCATACATGGCCACAGTGGATTACACTTTAACATTGACGAATATGTATAGTATGAACCTTGTATGACGTGCTACACATGGCCACAGTGGTTTCCACTTTAACATTGACGAATATGTATGGTATGAACTGTGTATGATGTGCCATACATGGCCACAGTGGATTCCACTTCAACATTGACGAATATGTATAGTATGAACCTTGTAAGACGTACCACACATGGCCACAGTGGATTCCACTTCAATATTGACGAATATGTGTGGTATGAATCTTGTATGACGTGCCATACATGGCCACAGTGGATTTCACTTTAACATTGACGAATATATGTAGAATGAACATTGTAGGACGTGCCATACATGGCCATAGTGGATTCCACTTCAATATTGACGAATGTTCGCAACAGAAATTACTTTAAACTCATTTGAGTACTAAATGTATTAGTTTAAGACTATTCGTTTCCTGTGTCAACGGCTGTTCTGAATAATGTGTTGATGCGCTGTTAATAACATTCAAATTAAACTCTCCGATAATGCTATGCATATTAAATATGACAGCAAAAAAAGAAAATTAACAATTTGAAACAGTCAGCCTACCATATATTTCATATATATTTTACAACATATAAATCATTCATCTAATTTTAATAAGCCAATAAAAATATATTTACAGTATCCCAGACAAATTAATATTGTTATTAGGTCTGTGGTTTATAATACCGTTAAGTACGAACAGTAAATGTACGAATGTCGTGTTATTCTCACGCGACTGTGAATTTCTAACGACTACACCGGTAAGATTATAGAACGCAATCTGTAGAAATAAGTGTTGACCCTAATGGAGAGGGAAGACACTTCCTGTATTCGAGTGTTGGTCACTTTCTAAATTAAATGTTTCTGTCCTAGAACATACCAGTTAATTCAATTAAACAAATTGTCAATAATTAAATCTCTATTTTACAAAGTTGACAAACTTCCAACGGGATTCTTAAAACGTGAAAACTTCGGTGAAAAAAGTTTGTGAAGTGAAAGGCTAAAGTGGACCTTTTGGACACACCTGTAACCTTTCTAATGACGTATAGTTGATGAACACGGGCATTGATTACGCAAAAAAGGTCATGGATGATTTAGGTGAGTAAATGTTGTTTTGCCGTGAAAAAATATTTCCAGCACAATTAAAATTATTCAAATGAACTGGAAAACTTTTGGAGTTAAGACTTCATTTTAAGAGTTAAAGGCCCTCTTTCTATTCATGGCCAAGGTGACTGTGTGGATAGTGTGTATCCAGAGATCTTGAGTTCAAGCCTCACTTGCGCCAATAGCCTCCTCGTTCTGGTGACTGGTTTCCGAAGGATACCCTGCTGAGTGTACTGATTTTTCCTCATCCATTTCTCTCCATTAGGGCTTATGCGATGCCAGATGATGGTCAGTTTTCCTTCGTCTTTCGTTCGTGTGTTAACCTGTTGTTGTCATAACTCTAGCACGTTCATTTTTTATTCGATCTTTGTGAAACTTTACCAGATGAAAGCTTGGACATGTTCGAAAACCAGCCAGATCAACCCAGTGAAACTCGTGTTATGAAATTTTTAAATGCTATATTTTGCCTTGTTAAAACAAGAGATTGTTTGTATCAAAGAAAGCTTGGACAATTTGAAAATCAGCCAGATCATACCAGTTACACCAGAATTGTAACCCTTGATTTCCTTAAAAACGCTATATTTTGCCTCGTTAAGATGATTTCCTTAAATATACTATATATTTTGCCTCGTTAAGATCAGGGTTCTCAATAGACTTTAAAAGTGAAGAGTCATATGACCCTTGACTCAAAAATCGCAAGGGTCAAAATTGAAAAAGCAAGAGTCAAATATAAATCGAACAAATATCCTTTAATAACTTTAATTGTAGTGAATTCTGTAAATATTGTATTACAAAGAAAGGTGTGCAAGAATATATATACATTTGAACTTAAAAAACTACTATTCCATTTTACAATAATGTGTCATTATGTCAAAGATTCCAAAGATATGTAAGGATGTTTTATAAATTGGGGTCCACATTTGTTAATATTATAAGTTATTGGTGTTATTATAACACAATCTCTGTTTGCACCAATTGTATGTATGTATATTTGGAACATTAAACAAGAAAACAAAGGACAGTGTATCTTTAATGTATGTTTAATTCTCAAGAAATATATTCTCATTTTATTAATTTCATTTATTTCAAAAAATAATTCTGTAGTATAGTACACTATAATATTATATAAATTTTAATAGACGAAAATATACTTCTTTGCGCCATTTATTTGTGAATTTACATGAAATACTAAAGTCCATTACTCGATAGCACAAACAATGTCCGTAATCGCAAAATATCACAATGCGTAATGTCCGGTAAGTTTTGACTGAATGCCAACCCAGGTTATAAAACGCTCCTTTTATGTACATTTCGCCGATTTATAAATATTTAAATTATCCTCATTAAAACTATATTTCTTTATTCTTTAAAACGTGCGTAAAACAAAATTAACGAACAACAACACAAATAAACAAACAACAAACACAAATAAAGTCAATTTTATTTTTGCCGATTTTACCTGTTCACACGTTTGACCGCTAGCTTCTGTTTTATCGCAATTCAATTTAATTAACCCCCTAATCAATCAGAAGCCGACAGCAATCAATTAAACAGTTAATCCAATCAAGTCATAATAGTCTTCACCCGCGCAAAGCATCATAAACTTCAAAGATAATCATTAAATTATCAACACAATAGCAGCGACTAGATTACACAGTGACACCATTTACAGACAGTTATTTCCCCTCTGGCAAACAAGATGCGACAGCAGCGAATTTGATTGGTCGAGAGGCGATCAAGGTCGTCAGGCAAGGTGTCAATCACTGTTTATGCAGCTGTGATGTAAATACGTATTGGATTGATGCTTGGAAGCAAATACACGCGCGTCATAAAAACGCACAGGTCGTAAATTAGATGCGTCAGAAATGGGTCAAATTGAAATTCCATGCGTCAAAACGCGTGTATACGCGTCTATTGAGAACCCTGAAGATGATTCATTTTTCTTCGTGACCTTTACCAAATTTTGCCAGATTGTTGATATAAATAAAGTCTCAGACAAGTTCGGACCAGTAACACCAGAGTTATGGCACTAATTTTCTTAAATAATTGTATGCTATATTTTGCCTCGTTAAGATGATAGGGCCTTAAGGGCCTTCATTTTCCATCTGATCTTTGAAAAAACTTGGCCAGGTTATCACTGAAAGCTCGGGCAAGTTCGAAAATCAGCCATCTCAGACCAGTACCACCGGAGTTATGGCCCTTGATTTTCTTAAATATGCAAAAACACCAATGCTTGAACAGTTGTAACACTTGCCAAACTTGATCAGGATATATCCTGCCCCTTATATCATCCTTCCTTCTATTGCAATTTTTTTTATATAATTTCTTGTTTTATCAAATTTATGCAATTATCTTGGTCATTGAAGAAATGGTGTACAAAGTGAAAAATAGAAGTTGTACACTGATATACCACATATACGATACCATTCCATCGACCCCACCCCTTTCAAAAAAACACCACTGACACTATACAGTCAGTAGAGCGATACAGGCCCAGTACAGACCCTCTTGGGCCTCTTGTTATATGCAGGGCTCTGGAAATATGGTTGCCTGACGCCCCATACTAGTGGATTTTAGGTGCGGGCAGGTGACCCTCGTAAATCTGGTTGTCCATCACAGACCCTCTTGTTATATGTAGGTGTCTGTAAATATGGTTGCCTGACGCCCTGAGCAAGTGGATTTTGGGTGCGGGCAGGTGACCTTCGTAAATCTGGTTGTCCGTCACAGACTCTCTTGGTTCTCTTGTTATATGAATGTCTCCGGAAATATGGTTGTCCGACGCCCCGGGCAAGTGGATTTTGGGTGCGGGCAGGTGATCTTCTTAAATCTGGTTGTCCGTCACTTGCCCGATGGACGTTTCAGCATTAGATAAAAATCAAGGGAAAATTTGCCTTTACTGTGAAGTTTCCCTATAATTGCGTAGGATTTAACGACCTGTCGCTTTAATTACTGATAAGTGTTATAAAACTGACTTGTATTGTATGTGATTGTTTAATCCCTCCCACTTGACAGTTTATCCGAATTTGATTGGCCGAGGAAGGTTTGGGGTGCCATCTTCAATTGAAGACGCTCGGTGTTAAAAATGTGTATACCGTGTGAAATATGCTCCCGTAACGAGCCCCTCTATGCAGGAAGTAAGTCACGCGTCAGTTTAGTGTAAATTAAATACTCAATGTGTAAATCAGTTTGGTCTGTGTGGCGTAGTGATCCAAGGTAATCTCATGTTATATAATTAAAAATCATGACGCAACACCTGACCTAGTACTGTATCCGTATTATCCAATCAAATAACCAATGTATTTTTATCAGTCAATGAAACAACTCCCGTTCACTACCACGTGGTAAAGTGAAACAATGGCGATTCAATCAAACCAATTTGTAAACAAGTAGGGCAATTAAACGATTATGGCAATTTGATGGCGTTGTTTGATGAGCAAAGAGACTATCGACGCATGCCGTAATGAATAGGTGTGCATCTGTTTTTATTTCAGAATGCCATGTTTGTTTTGAATGAATCCGAGGTCAATGACAGAATGGCATGTTTTTGTTTTGAAGCATGTTTGCCATTTTATTCAAGATCTTCTTCGACCTTGGCTAATTTCGATAATTATTCGAAGCATTGGCATCTCAAAAAGATATTAATGTAAATGTAGCCCAACAGCCAAACAAGCTATTTCATTGAGAGTTCTGAAAAACTTGGAAAAAGGTGAGAAAATTATCAAGATCGGATGATAAACAAAAAAGATATGACCATTTAAAGGTTGTTCTAAAACGGATATGGGAGCTGTCATTTTTAGAACTATGATGTCATAGTCCCATATTACCATATATGGAATATTGATAAATATCATTTAAAACGGAGAAAAACATTGCGAATGAATGCAAACAAAATTAATGTACTGGTCATATAAAGCATTATTGCCATTAGGTATTACATATTTTTCATAGTTGTCATTTTTTCCATATAAATCAGTAAACTTTCATATTTATGAATATTCCATATATGGTCATTTAGGACCCTGATGTCATAGCTCTCAAAATGGCCGCTTCCATATCTGTTTCAACAGAAACTTCAACTGAGTCTGATCATATCTTTTTTGTTTATCATCCGATTTTGATAATTCTTTCACTCTTATTCAAATTGTTCAGAACTCTCAATAATAAAGATGGTTTGGCCATGTTCCTACATTCCCTTTAACAGAAAAACAACTATATACCACCAGTCAGATTTAGGCATAAACCATGCTAATAATTTCCAAAACAGAAAAATGAGTTTGCTGATTTATCTACGTGAAGTCTATAACGAAAGTGAGAGTAGGAAAAAACTTCTGTTTGACCTAATGCTTATTTTCTTTTTTTTATCTGATGTAGTCTATAATGAAAGTAAAAGTAGAAAAAACTTCTGTTCTTTTTTTTTTATCTGCCTGCTCTTTTGTAATAACTGCACTAGGAGTAGGAGCATCATGTATGGTCAACCAATAACTAATATTACCGTATTGGTACCAGGTTCATCTAATTCCTCCCCGTGTGGTTGCCGGGGTAGAATACAACCACTGCAGATCCTGCTAGAGGCATTGGTGTAGGACCACAGTTCTGCAGGTTAGAAGGTTCTAGGCCCATTCTCCATATTTTATCTAGATGTAAATGGAGGATGAGCATGGCTGTTCATCCCTGTTTGGCACCATATAACCTTTCTTGTGTTGGTGCACAGTAAAACCCCAATTCAATTCATCTAATTCCCTACCTCATGTTCATCAGTGATGTCTTATCCTCGGTGTATCCTCACTGCCCCCTATCCCACCGGTGGAGGAAAACACTGATATATGCATAAGGCCAAATAAAATTATACCTGAGTTTACTGTAACCCGACCGACCCGCTGAAAACAACCCCGACTCCTTTTTTTTTTATTGAAAAATAAAATAAAATTAAAAAAATATATATATATATTTTATTTTTTTTTAAATAATTATGTTCACGCTATCACGGCCGACTCATGTGCTCATTGTCCTGCTGTTGGAACTGACCCTCTTCCGGACTTGCGAAAAATAAATTAAACTGTTTTACCCCTTTGCAATAATTGCAAGTGTTTGGGAAAAGAGCCAGTTGTTGCCATGCCTTTTGGGAAACAATAACACATACACAATTTCATATTGTTATCTATTGTAGTTCTTAAAATACCACATTTCCCTATTCATCAAAGCTCATCAGATCCTTAAATTAACTTCGCCAAAAAATAAAAAAATAAAATAAAATGCCTACCTACCTACCTACCCAATTTTTTTCAGCAATGTTACAGTAAACACAGGTATAATTTTATTTGGCCTAATGGTAACAACCTATAGCTCTGATCCTTCCTAATTTAAGGCATTAATTTTACAATGAAATCATCTAAAAAAATTATGACAAAAAAAAGTAATAGAAAAGTATTTAACTTAGCGCGTGGTCCCAAAAAAAATCATGTTGACATAGCTTAAAGTGACATTAATTTTTGGGCAGGGCAAGAGGATTTTGAAAATATTTCCCATAGAATATTAGAATCCTCTTTCTCGGCGGATTATGTGTATTTAACATGGTTGTAATATTTGATGTTCTTTTTCTACATTTTTAAACATAACTCACTAGATGTAATCTTCATAGAAAGATGAAAAGCCAAGGCATTGCATATTTCTGTTGCTCGAGTGACATCCATTAGCGCATTAGGTTTTGATCACATTATAGTACATGTATAGGCTTGCATTACATCAATTACCAGCCTAGCTCAATTTGTTTATTAAATGTTATGCGCTCGTCTGTTGTTACGTGCCAGTGTAATTTTATTGTCGGTTTGCACATAGCAGTTCTTTATTTTTGTACTATTGAATTTCGTCAAATCTTGTTTCTAAATGTGACATGTCTGTGCATGTAACACATGTATTCAGTATGGTTCAATATCATATTATAAGTCTGTAAATGCTTAAAATTAACATTGTTTGATTTGGGTTTGTGATGTCGATTTTCACGATTTGTGAAGACCCTGCCACCATTTCTCAAAAGTATCACTTATACCTGATTTGATCGTACAGTATATATATATAAAGGATCACGTCATTTTCCATGAACTCACTGTCTCTGTTCGGCAGAAATAATAGAGCAGTGTTTTTGGGGGCTGTTTTTTCCCTAATTTTTGGCTTTTTTTATAGCCTTTTTTATATTTGGCCATAATCCCAATGCCTAAACATATAATATATAATTTTTTGTTAGTGTCGCAGTTATTGATTACAAAACGCTTTTAAATACTTCTGTTGATCTTGGTGTACAATAACCGGTATTAAAGATACAAGTATGAAATTATGGTTATACTGTAACACTGCATCACTTTCGCGAACTAATGGCAGAAATAATAGAGCATGGTTGTTCTCACTACACTCAATGCAGTGTTTTTTCCTTATTTAATAAGTGGTACCGAAAAATGGTACCATTCCCAATGGCAGAAAGTATGCTTTTTCCCAATTAAATATATATATATATATTTTATTTTTTTTAAATATTTCGAATGAAACTTCATTTAAAGAGAAGAACTATATTATTTTAGTTAAGGGTAATGACATTTTACAAGAGAATGTATACATGGTAATTTATTTGCAGTGTATTTAAGCATACAATATTGCTTTTGTTTGATAGTGAAAAATTCCCAAATTAAAGAAAAATGTGCAAATTTTTCCAATTGAATGGGTACCGGTACCATTCCCAAAAGGCTGGCAAAAAGGTTGAAAAAATTCTCTGCAATGTCAAACAGTATTAAGTTAAAGCACGTGAAATGGTTAGTGACCACTTACATCTTGCTTCAGCCAAGAGACACGGGTTTGGCATCATGTGGCAACAATAAACAGGTGGAAGTGAACACATTGTCAGTATTAATTAAGTTGCTTATATATACTTAGTCTCTGACCTGTTCATTGGCACATACAAGAGTGTTTCTTGTACTGAACTTTTATTGTGCTCTGTTACCAACTTTTTCCTCGATTCAGAATTAGTATTTCCCCAAATTATTATAAGTATCTGGGCGCTAAGCAAAATGCCAAGAATA
Source organism: Cyrtodaria siliqua (assembly GCA_037043455.1). Lineage (NCBI taxonomy): Eukaryota > Metazoa > Mollusca > Bivalvia > Adapedonta > Hiatellidae > Cyrtodaria > Cyrtodaria siliqua. The sequence goes on from JAWPHD010022059.1 coordinate 19,178, forward strand.
AAAATTCAATAAAAAAAAAAATGAGTTTTTATTTGGGGGTGGGTGGTGGGGGTGGATTTTTTAATTCATAATTTTGACGGAGCATCATCAAAATAAACCTGACAAATCAGTGACCAGAGATAAGACATAACAATACATTCTGGTAGGTGATAAACTCGGTCTTTATTCTTGATGTTCAACCAAGTTTACTGTTAAAATTAAGGTATCTACAGTGTGATTCTTTTAAAACCCTGCATATTTCTTGCACATTCATGCAAATTGATTCAGTATATATATGTATCTTTCAAAATCAAAATCTTGAAAATTATTGTCTTTTTACTTTGAGGAATAAAAACCGAGTAACACACAATTATATCACCTACTGAAAATAAAATAAAATCTCAACATCTCTTTTAAAAGGTGGGGGGCACTACTTATTATTAGGGGATGTTCTGTTATTAGGGGAAATACGGTATTTGCATTAAAGAGATTCGGGAGTTGATCTGAAAGTATTGTCGGTGCCAATACAGATACAAACCACCATGATAAAGTGTTCATATACACTGTGTGCATGCTCTAGTATCGTCCATTTTAACTATTGTTTATAAAACAGTTTGATCTGGAAATGTTGACGACATCGATTAATTCATGTGGGGCCTTCAGGCTGTGAACAGTCCTAGTTTTGTGACTGAATGAATGAATGGTGTACATAAATAGGTCATATTGTGGGCAAAAACTGATGAAAGATGAAGAAATGACATAGTAATTAAAAATTAATGTAAATATATAAAGATAAAACTACTTACAAATAAGGGATGATTTGTGACTGAAGTACATTTCTATTGAATAATATGTGCAAAAATAAGTCACCAAAAAAAGCAATGTTTGTTTTAATTATTATTTCAACATGCTAATTAACCAAAGGGTATAATTCAATTTTGAACCAATAGTTACATTGGTTTACCGCAAGCAATTACTTGTGAGCAATATTGGGTTTACCGCAGTATTTTAATGGCTAGAAAATAAAGTGACATCATAATCATGGCACTCCCTTTAACATTTTTGCGATATTTTTTCACAATGACAGTTTTCTTTACTTTACTTTAGTGGTAGAGAATTGGACTCCAGATCGAGATGTAACGGGTTCGATTCTCGCTGTGACTATACTATTTATTCTTGAGCGAGATAATTTATCCACATTGCTTATTGTTTGGGGCGCTTGTTTCAGCCAAAGGTTTTTCTGCAGTAGCTCAAGCAATTTATATAATACGTACATCAGTTATATATCATTAGAACTGGCATTTTTAGTGGTAAATAAAACTACATTACTTTTGAAAATCAGTTGAGAAATAAATATTTTACAGCCAAAATGATTTTTTGATGGGGCTTTTCCTATGTAAATTCCTTGTTGGTGGGACAGCAGAAAATTACAAAATGTCAAATAACTTCAGTAAGACTTGATATTTTGTTATAAAACTTTCAGGGTGTCTTAGTGTACTAATATCCAACAATATAAACTATTTTTGAATAAAAAATCTAAAAAAATATAATTTTCGAATTTTTCTTGCAGCAGAATTTTGCATTGAAAATGACCCATCAAAATCAACTTTCGCACATGAAATTTTTATTTCTCAACCGATTTTGAAAATTAAGGTATTTTTATTTACCACTAAAATGTCTGTTCCACTGATATATAACTTATATAGATAGTAGATTAATTTTATCTTAAAAGTCCAAAAAACCTTTGGCTGAAACAAGCGCCCCAAACAATAGTACTGGTTCTACCCTGAGGAAGCAATCGAGAGTAATTAATATAAGTTGAAAATTACCTTTATGCACTCTTGGTACAAAAATAGAAATGTTCAATAACTTTTTTTATCACATAACTTACGGTGTGGGAGTGGAATAACACCATTCCCTATTTTCGATATACCACTAGTTATATAAGTATGCAAATAAGCCTAATATGCACTGTCAAAAACAATCGATAATATGACTATGATCCAATTCCCACGGTTTATATATGTCTGTTTCGCATGTTAAAGCAACATGCAAAATGCAATAAAAGTCGATACAGGCAAAATGCAATAAAAGTCGATATGTGAGTTATGTGATAAACAGAATCTAACATTCGTTCTCATTCATTATTAAAAGCAAGAGCCTCGCATTATATCATTTTGCCAACTCGTTTAAGAAATTCAATAATGAATGAGTACTCATGTAAGATCCTTTATAGACTTTATGGTGCTCCAACCATGCACCCTCTAGATCCATGCCTGTTCTGCCTCAGAAGCAGGGCAGGTAATTCAGTTGGTAAAACTTGAATATAATTTAAGTTTTGAACACAGTTACCTATTTGTTGTCTGCTCGCGAATTTCCTCAGAAGCCAACAAGCTCAGTTACTTACTGTAGGATATTGACCCAGAGGGTATCTCCTTTCTTCCTTCACTCAAGGTTGGATTAAAAATGTGAAATTTTTGTTTGGACCAGAGTGGGCAGATTATCAGGTATGGACATTTATGTGGAATTGTGGTGTAAGGAAGGTCATTTCAGTAATTATTATAGGAATGAGGAATTCGTCTGGAATGCGAGTCTTCCTGTAGCATAGGTGAACGTGTGTTATCTGGCAGACTCAGGCGGGCAGAGTTCTTTATCACTGCATAAACCACAGTTTCACTTTCTATAATTATACCTGTACATATCAGATTTATTTAATAACAGCACTTGTTCACATGATCTTAATTCAAATGTATTTTTTGTTTGCAAATATGGCATAAAGTTAAAGAAAAGAAAGGAAAAAAAAATGTTTTTGTTGAAAACATGATTCTGTTGCTTTTGATTGTTTGTAAGCATCTTTTTTTATTGTATCTTCTGATTGGTCACTGAACATTGTGATAATGTTAACTAAAAACATCACTTTGTTTCATTTCTTCTGGTACAGATGGCTTTTCCTCAGGTATACAATAATATGGAATAGGAAAGCATGTACATATGTTAATTATGCTTTACTACTATACTTTGTGACTTAATTTGACAACTATTTTAATATCCCACCTCCACTTGTATCTGCTGACATTATAGACCTAATCTGTATATAAAAACAATGTATTTGTTGTCCTTTTATCACCTCGTTAGTTTGGGGAGCACATTCATTGGGGGTGGCGGGGGGATATTAAAACCATCTCACCTCTCACCACTGGTTTGAATCCCACTTGGGAGCTCAACTTGTCAAGTGAATTGTCGATTTTTATAAATGGTGGGAAGTTATTATACAATACTGGTTCTACCCAGGATATTACCCATTTATTGAGAAAATATTGAGATAACCAGGGTTGATGCTTTAAAGGGGCACATGACAGTCTTGATTTTTGTAGTTTTTCTACATAAATTGCATTTGTTCAATCATTAATGTTAAGGCCAAAAGAAAAATAAGTGTGTTTCCTATTGCATGCTCTAAAAAAAATAGGCATTTTCTTTTTTTTCTTTTTTTTTTTTTTCTTCTTTTTTTTTTGGAGCAAGATATTGTGATATTCTACATGTATTTATCTCATAAACCCCATACAAGTTGATGATACAACTGAAAGTTTCTCTGTGATGTCAGTTTACCTCGATATATTGTGATAAATCATTGCACGTTTCAGAACAAATTTATTTATTTATTTTTAAAAAAGAAAATCATAAAAAGTTTTAGGGTCGGCCCCTTAAAAATAGGTTCGGTCGGGCCACCGGAAACACAGGTATTTTTTTTTGCCTAATTATAAGAATAGTATAAAGCAAATTGATTTCGCATACTACTAAGCATACTACTAACTGTTGATTATATTTCACCAATAATATATTCAAACCTATGGTAGAATAACGAAGAAAAGTTGAAAACTGAAAATTTATATTTATATATATGCATGCAGGTTTAAACTCAAAATAATACTGGATTAATAAATCGAGAGGCTAATTTGTTGTAATATATATATTCTTGATAAAATCTTTAAGATTGCCATTTGTCCCTTTAAAGCAGAGGAGGGTGGGCTAGGGAAACACAATTTGTTGAACCTAACCATTTGATTTAATGGGTTTGCTAAAATGGACACTCGATCAACAAGCCCCCTGGGATGCTTCTTACCTGTGATGACTTATACAGCCCCTGTGGGAGATACACCTGCTTAGTGTTGATTTACTGTCAGGAAACCTCAGCTGCAGTTGCCAGGGTGATAGTATGTATTTTAAGAGATCTGTCAGACAAAACTTGCACAGGTATTTCAAAGTTTGCAAACTTTTTGGGATTTTGGCATTGTTACCTTTAACATTAAATTCAGTGAACCTCATGAATACTATCATGTATTCACAGTGAGTTTCATTTGAAGAACTCATAGAGAAAAGTGCCGTAACAGAATTACGCAATTAACCAGAATTACGCCCTTCATCTTAGTTTCCCAATATTGAATAAATATAGACAACTGTATAAACATATGGTATGTGTTCATCCTACCAAGTACTTGACAGTTGTTGCATAAAACAGTAGATTTGTGATGTAAAATGATGTATCTCCCGTTATGTACAATGACCTCAGGATGTGAAAGTGACAGTTGTTGTACCTTTTGTTAGCAAACAGTGTTTGAGTAGTCCTTAACTATCCAGAATTTGTTTACAATGTGTTTTTGCATTCACTCAATGTAGGTACAAACATCATTTTCTCCTCCAGATTGCACGTCTTGCCTGTGCTGTGAATCTCTATTTTTAGCTCTACTGATCAGAGATCAGCAGAGCTTATGCCGTGGTGCGGCGTCCGTCGTCCGTCCGTCCGTCTGTCCGTCTGTCCGTTAACTTTTATTTGTAGCGACTACTCCTCTGAAACTACTGGATGGATATTCATAAAACTTTACAGAAATGTTGCCCATGAAGTCTAGTTGATCCTAGCAAAAATTCATGTTGATGTGAAATCCAAGATGGCCGCCAAAGCTAAAAATAGATTTTTTAAATTTAAGTTTGTAGCGACTACTTCTTGAAAATTGTAAGTGATGTTGATATGGCGCTTTTTCTAAAATGATCAGCATGACATGATGTTGATCCTTGTCGAAAATCGTTTTGATTTGACGTTAAACATGGCTGCCAGCGGCCATCTTTGTTTACATAGAGTTATATAATGAAAACTTGTAGCGACTACTCCTCTGAAACTACTTGGTGGATTTTCATGAAACTTTACAGGAATGTTGCTCTTAATGTCTAATTGATCCTAGCAAAATTTCAGGTCGGCCGGAAATTCAAGATGGCCGCCATGGCTAAAAATAGATTTTCAAAATACAAGTTTGTAGCGACTACTTCTTGAAAACTATAAGTGATATTGATATGGGACTTTTTCTAAAATGATCAGCATGACATGATGTTGATCCTTGTGGAAAATTATTTTGATTCGACGTTAAACATGGCTGCCAGTGGCCATCTTTGGTTACACAGAGTTATATAGTAAAAACTTGTAGCGACTACTCCTCTGAAACTACTTGACGGATGTTCATGAAACTTCACAGGAATGTTGATCTTGATGTCTAGTTGATCCTAGAAAAATTTCAGGTCGGCCGGAAATTCAAGATGGCCGCCACAGCTAAAAATAGATTTAAAATAAATAAGTTTGTAGCGACTACTTCTTCAAAACTATAAGAGATATTGATATGGGACTTTTTCTAAAATGATCAGTATGACATGATGTTGGTCCTTGTCGAAAATTGTTTTGATTTGACGTTAAACATGGCTACCAGCGGCCATCTTTGTTTACATAGAGTTATATAATGAAAACTTGTAGCGACTACTCCTCTGAAACTACTTGACGGATTTTCATGAAACTTCACAGGAATGTTGCTCTTAATGTCTAATTGATCCTAGCAAAATTTCAGGTCGGCCGGAAATTCACGATGGCCGCCACAGTTAAAAATAGATCTTCAAAAAACAAGTCTGAAGCGACTACTTCCTGAAATCAAAATCAATCAGTAGAGCTTCAAGGTCATTGACCTCTTGTTATTGTCACAATTTCACGCACACTCCATGGTCATATTTTCTATCATGAAATCCGCAATGAATATATGTTTATATATATACTGAAATGGAAAAGAAACGCAACTCGGGAATTTCCATTATATATTGTATGTACAATATGCTGCTGTTAATCGAATGGTACATGACTACGCAAGACCTCTCCTTTCGTGGGGGGGGGGGGGGGGGGGGGGGGGGGGGGGGGGAAGAATACTAAAACAACACATAACACAACAAATAGTATTCCTTCAAAGTTTCAGTATTGACAGAGTACGCGTTTGGCTAAAGCATGTGAGCAAACTTGAGGATGCAAAATTTTGCAAACTCTTTACGTTAAATGCAGTTACTGAAATGGCTCAATTTACTATGTATTTGTTGTTACAAAGAGTACTGTGATTAAAATGTCTACAACGTCACAGTTGTGTCCTTTTTCTGTCTAACTGCAACTTTTTTTTTTACAAAACATCTTGTAATATTATGTGGAATTAAGTGTGCGGTATATTTTATCCAATATATAGCGGAAATTCCCAAGTTGCATAATTTTTGTACTGCTAGGACAAAATCCCCTTGGCTGCTTTTGCATCTAAGACATAATCACCGTAATTGTTTTTTTGCTGAGTGGACAGTTACGTTTTTGTTTGCTGGGAGTATAATAAAAGTAAGTTATTTGGTTTATAGAATATTGTCAAATACTTTTATTTTAAAGAATTCGCAATATTTTCCAAATTGGAAAGATGAATAATTTAATAGATACATTTAATTTAGGTTTTGTCTACAAAATGCTTATGCTTACAAAGTTTATTATGCCAGGTCTGGTTTAACCAGATACTGACTCATTTAGAATTAAAAATGTTTAAAATTAAAATATAAAAGAAAACATGATAAAAATTCCAATGGCCTTGCAAGCAAATATTTATGTATTTCTCAAAATAAAATATTTTCTTCTGAGGAAAAAACATAACCATTTTATAATCTCCCAGGAACAGACGGATGTCAAGATGTGGAGATATCTGGGCAGGAAATATGATGAGTTTGGCATAATTGCTGGCTTCCTGTAATGTCAATGAATACATTGTGCTTATTAGGCTTCCTGTAACATCAATGAATACACTACTGATTTGTTATTATGAGAAAA
>JAWPHD010022060.1:0-26310 GCA_037043455.1 Cyrtodaria siliqua
CCGTTTTGCATTTTATGTGCACTTGTATATATGTTAAAACAACTATGTATAGACGGATTTTCTTAAATGCATTTTATTTTTCACTTGTATATATGTTAAAACAACTATGTATAGATGGATTTTCTTAAAAGACCAGTGTTAACAATTAAAAGTTTTGTATTTTTAGCACAATATACTCTATTATCAATTACTTCTCTGCCATGTTTTAGTAAATCTCAAATGCAAGAAACTCATCGGGACTTCAAAATTCAAAAATCGTTTTCATCTGTCAGTGCTTTTGATATTTTGGAATCACTCTTCGTCCGTCGTCCGTCCGTTGTCTGTCCGTCGTCCGTCGTCGTCGGTATCTTTTGCTTCTGACTTTTTCTCAGAAACCGTTTGTCGGAATTCAACCAAATCTTATTTGAATTCATTAAACTTGATTTTATAGTTGCACCAACAGCTAAGGTCATTTGGCGACATTCCAGCTTTTTATTGGTGGAGGAAGACCCCAGGTGCGCGCCCGGGCATTTGTTCATGCACGGGCGCGCACCTGATTAGAACCACCGACGTTCCGCAAGCAAGCTGGATAGCTTGATACTCACATACTAAACAGTCCTGGCCCCATTGGGAATCGAACCCACAGCGGTGAGGGACATGTGATTTCAGTCATGAGACCACTCGACCACAAACGACCCCAAGTTTATGTGAATCATCATTATATGTTTGTTCGAATGGTGCACCTGAGGTCCCGCAATGGGGCTTATCAGTTTCATTTTATAAATCTTTAAAAATCTTCTGCAAAAATACAAGATATAGAGCTGTGATATTTTGCATGTAACATCGTCTTATGGTCCTCTAACTAGTTTATTCTAATGGTGACCCTGAGGTCAAATTTGGACCCGCCCCAATGTCCTAATCATTCGCACGAACTTTAACTTGAGTTATGCTCCGGACAAAAAGTGTGACGCACGGACGCACACACGAACGGACGGAAAAAGCGGCGACTATATGCTCCCCTATAATAAACAATCTAGTGTTTTTAGTTACAATATATTTTATATCAAAAACTAAGGTAATAGTAAATGAAAAAAAAACTGTGATGGGGCCTCAATATAATGTCTCTGTGGTAATCAGTCAGCGAGAAGTAAGCAGTTAAAAAGCATGCTATCCATGATTTTTCAACGACTACATTCAGTTGGGAAATGTGTCTTTAACCCTAACATCGAAATGGATGAGGCCGCCACTATTGAAGGTTAGGTTTTTCTTTTACAATGTATGTAATACTTGAGTGCTCATTTATTAAAGATTTTTTTCGACGTTTATGCGGTTTTAAACGTCGGTAGTAAATGGCGTAATCCATGAATCGCGTTAGTGCTTAAATTCCATTGATTACCGGCGTTTAAAACCCCATAAACGCCGGAAAAAACCCTCTGTCACGGGTTTTTCCATTTAATATTAGCAAAACCGAATAAAGAGCGAAAGGAAAGGGAATTAATTCTTGTATTTACATCATTTTCCCGTCTCTATAATAGTATCAGCAACAATTCTAATGATAACAAAAAGGAAAAGAGAAACCACTACTGTCAGTGTCTTTTCATGCAGTGGAATATCCATTATCTCTGTTAATGTTTACCACCACCAATTACATGTAAGCCTCCGAGGTGTAGTCGAATGTAGTTCCTATAATAAAAAGTCATCCCTCCTTTTGTGATGAAAATGGGCATTATAAGAAGTGGAAAACTGCCCATTTCTATTCGATTTTATGGTTGTATGTATAAGAAGCGTATTAATAAGTTTAACTGGATCACTGATGAACATTTTCGAAATTTCGACTCTATGCTTACACGTTGTGAGCAATGAAAACAGTCAATAAATGAAAATAGCTGTACCCTTGACCTGTTTAGTAAACAATCAAGAACTTTCTTACATGTCTTGTGATCCCACCTTTTCTGGTGATTTTTCAAGTGGAAAATTAGTTTTCTATATGAACATTACACTGCTGCATTATCCATACTTGTGTTGAATTTGAAGCAAATCATTTATATGTGACACTTTAACAGTGGTGTCTATGGGGAAAATAATTAGTGGTTTAATACCTTAAGACACACCGGATGCAAGCGCAGTATCTTCATGCAGTGCGTACAGTCCGTTCACCTCCTTGAAGCGGAATAGTCACTTATATGCGTGCGCAACCGAGCGTAAATAGTCCGTCCTACTTTAACAAAAAAATGATATATTCGAGATTAAGCGCTATATTGTATCAAGAAAATGCAAAAAATATTAAGTTAATTAAACCACTTTGCAAAGATGGTATGAAGCGAATTTTATTAGGTGAGGCTTAGAAAAGGAAGCATGTCGAATAACTGGTCGTTTGTAAAAATGATATATTGCTCTGTAAACCATCTCTTCATATCATGTTTGCCAACTAGTTTAGTAAATTCTAAGATAATGATGGTTGGTTGTTTGGTTGAACTGTGGTGTACGTTATTTTCAGCACATTTTAGGCTATATATGACGGTCGATTTTGTGTAGTAATGGCAAACCACCCACTTGTCCCTACAAGTTCATGCGGAGTCAATAATAACTTTCATTGGCCTATATATATACTGAAAAGAAAAAGAAACGCAGGGTGCGTATTTCCGCTATATATTGCATATACTGCACACTTAATTCCATATATACCCCAAAGGAAATCCCAAGATGTTTTGTAAAAAAAAAGTGCAGTTAGTTAGAGAAAGGACACAACTGTGATGTTGTAGACGTTTTAATCACAGTACACGTTGTAACAAGAAATTCATAAATGCTGAAGTTCCTCTTTGAAAAATTGAGCCAGTTCAGTACTGTATTTAATGTTAAGTGATTGCAACATTTAAAGCCTAAGTTTGCTCACCTGCTTGAGCCAAATGCGCATTCTGACGATAATGAAACTTTAAAGGGGTAACCATTGGTGTGTTCAGTGCTGTTTAAACCTTCTTTCTAAAAGGACAGGCCTAATGTCGCCCTGTACCATTCGATTAGCAGTAGCATATTAAACATACAATATATAGCGGAAATACGCACCCTGCGTTTCTTTTTCCTTTCAGTATATATGCGCAAACGGTTGGTCGAGCATTCAAGGCGTATTGCCTGTTGAGAAAACCCCTCTGTTTTCTCAACAGACAATACGTCTTGAATGCTCGACCATGCGTGATATATAGGCCAATGAAATTTATTATTGACACTAGTGGGTGGTCTGCCACTACTTCAGAAAATCGACCGTCATATATAGCCTAAAATGTGCTGAACATAACGTACACCGCCATTCATCCAAACAGCCAAGCATCATTATTTTAGAATTTATTAAACTAGTTGTCATACATGATATGATGAGATGGTTTACAGAGCAATATATCATTTTTACAAACAACCAGTTATTCGCCATGCTTCCTTTTTAAGCCTCACCTAATAAAGTTGATATTCGCTTCATACCATCATTGCAAACTGGTTTAATTAATTTAATATTTTTTGCATTTTATTGATACTTTCCTTTAACAATATACTTCATGTTTCAAGTAGGTGGGACTATTTACGCTCGGCTGCGCATGCATAGAAAGTGGCTATTCCGCTTGAAGGAGGTGAACGAACAATCTCTCCCAGAGGCCATTACAAAGTGGCTATTCCGCTCCATGGAGGTGTACGAACAGTCTCTCCCAGAGGCCATTTCATTGACCTTTGTCAACTTCTAAGAAAGTAGCATGCAATCACATAGCTAAAATAACAAAATGGCAAACATAACTTCAACACCGTGACACCACCAACTATCGGTTGCTGATTGACATGTAAACAATCGAAAGAAACACGACTTATTTTCTACATTTTGATATATTTTAGGTTAGCAATTTAATTTGAGGTAGGTTTAAGAGCTATGTGATACTGGAAAGTGCTGGTAAGCAAAACGATGTACATTAACCCAATGGGAACGATTTTGTGTTGCCTATTTTGATGTTTTGACGGCGAAGTGATATGTCAAAGTACAAACCTTTATTATACCACAATATACTTTACACAAGCATACTTTACTGTATATTTAAAACATTCAAGCCGAACAATTGTTTTCTTTTGTAATTTAAGCATTTCATATAAAGCTAATTCAGAAAAATATTAGTTCCATCAAGACATTTTCATCGGTTTTCATCGTTTTCCAATATTTTTGGTATTTGCTGAGACGTTGACAGAGGTGTTTGTGTATGCAAGGAACGACGACTTTGGGTAGAGATTGGTGAACGAACTGTACGCACTCCAAGCAGACACTGCGCTTGCATCCGGTGTGTCTTAACAGAAAATGGATATTCCACTGCATGAAAAGACACTGACAGTAGTTGTTTCTCTTTTACGTTTTGTTATCATTAGAATGTCTGCTGATACTATTATAGCGACGGGAAAATCATGTAAATACAATTATTAATTCGCATTTTGTTCGCTGTTTATTCAGTTTTGCCGGTATTAAATGGGAAAATCCACGAAGCGCGTGTTTTTTTCGGCGTTTATGCGGTTTTAAATACGGTAATCAAATGGGAAATTTACCATAAAGCACTAGTTAACGCGATTTATGGATTACGCCATTTATTACGACATTTAAAAACCGCATAAACACCGAAAAAATGCGAAACAAGTCTTTAATAAATGAGAACTCATGTATAAAAATGGACCTTTACATTGTAAAAGAAAGAACTAACCTTCAATAGTGGCGGCCTCAAACATTTTGATGTGAAGGTTAACTGATAAATTCGATTGTTCTAGTGTGCATTCAAGGCGATAAGCGCATGGGATGCACGATCTTTCAGTTTTTCAAAGCCCCACAGGGTTTTGTATTTAAAGTCAGATATTGAAATAAAAGGTAGTACAACTTGTGTTTTCAGTACTACCATAGGTTTAAATACATTTATTGGTGCAAAATAATCAACAGTTATATTTCAAGCAATTTATTTGACTATACAAATGTGTAAAAAAAAACAGAATGCCGTGACTTAAAAAAGAGCAAAATTGCCGTTTGTCTCTTTACATGTATCCTGGTGCATAACCTAGGATAGCACACATTGCTGTCCAGCAATGAATATTTTGGTAATTAAGGGGTAATTTTAGTTTCATTCATTATATTTAGACCATCAAAAATAGAAAATATCAATATTTTTCCACACCACAAAGAAAAACATTAAGAACTGACACTATCTCACTTGACAATTCGAGATCCCAGTGGGATTCGAACCCGCATGAGTAAGAGGCGAGACAGTTTTGGACGCAGCGTCTTCACTATTCCGGCTACGGCGGCAATTTTAGGGTAAGATATACGGGATAAAAGTGTATTTATCATGTACTAAGGAGGAGTCAGGGATAGGGCGGACTCGGCACCCCCACTCTCTAAAACCCCACAAGTATAATCTATGCATGCCGAATTACATGGGGCGCGCGCCATTTCTACTGTCAGTCATCATTGGATTTAACATAAATTATTCTGGAAAAATACAACAGAATTCACTAAACGTCATAAACATTTTATTTCGAAGGATCCTGCGGTCCTCCCGCCTCAATCCCTTCCACACACAACTACTCAAACCAAAATCTTGGATGTGCATATGATGTGTACCCTCCTCTCAAAACGTTTTTAGTGATCAATTATTCAGGAAAGCCCCTTTAAAACTCCAAACGAGTCTGTGTGGTTGCATGTGTCACGGTTTATGGATATCTAACAGGTAGATTGATGTTGCATTGACTGTCCGGTTTGCTCAGTCGGTAGAGCATCGGAACGGTAGTCCGAATGTCCCGGGTTCGAGCCCCGGTCTGGATGCAATTTTTTCTAACCCTGTGGCATTTGGCGCCCAACGGGGACCGTGACTGAGTAAACTCTGAGAAACATTCGAAATGATTCTCTGTACCCATGGAAATTCGAGGATGAATTTCAGTATGTAGGGGGAGTGTGTCACGGTTTATGGATATCTAACTGTTTTAAGAAAAAATAGTCTGAAATGTGACATATATAGACAGAAATATAAATATGTATTTTTTAATTTGATTTTTTATTGCCTTTTTTGTACACAAACCCCTGTGAGACTACTAAAACCCAGGTTGTTATAAAACTTTGAGATCAGCCCCTAACATTTTCTCGTGCTTAGTATTTAGTCTGAAGTCATAGTCGTTATCGTAGTTAGTTGTACAGGTCCAATTATGTCCTTAGGTGTTAACTGAATATTCAGTCAGTTCATTACACTGATACTCAAACCAAAAACAAATTATCTTAAAATTACATTCAGTTATTTTAGTTTTCAAATTTGGGACAATATACCGATGACTATATGTGTATCGTCTTCTATTAATTCAACTGCCCTTACAAAATACTCATGTGTAAATGAACGCGATTCTGTCCTCAGTGGAAATGTATTTTTTTTATTTTTTTTTTGACATAGAGTGCATTGATTATGTGATGTGCTATTGTGTTGTTTATTTATGATATATATTTTGCTTTCTGTTTATTGTATTCGTTTTACAGATGGCCACATTGTAAATAATCCTTGTAAAATTATTTGCATTATTCTAATGTGTTACCTTCTAAACATAAATAATGTATTATTATTATTATTATTATTATTATTATTATTATTATTATTATTATTGATTTGACACTTGTAAATACTCGTTTTTGCATCGCTGATTAGGGAGCGTAACAGGACAAATGCAGGAATTAGCTGATAAACTGGGAAAATATAGCTGTTAAATCATTTTTTTTTAAATAAGAAATGATGGAAAATCCGAAATTGTACACTTAAATCCGGAGATCCGGAGAGCAAATGGCAAATCTGGAGAATCCGGATTTTATCCGGAGATTTGGAAGGCCTGAGTAAACAAACCCTTAGTTACGGCCAAACAAGATTGGATTGATTTTAATAATATAAAAACACAAACTGTTGAATACAACTAGGTCAAACCTAGACAGATTGACTAGTTCGGCGTTAGTAAATGACATGAGTTTTGATAACACCCAGTCCTCTGGAAAATATCGAAAAATGGCCCCACTCCTCGTGTAAAAAAATCTCGAACACACATGGATCCCTCCCCTATCACCCCATTCAACATGTTTTCCTTCATTAGATAGGTACGGATATTGCGTGGAAAAGCCCAATTAGACCACAGACTTATTAATACATTTGTTATAAGGTCTGTGATTAGACCAACAACGTTGACACATTGACACCGGGGTAGGGACTTCAGATATAACTATTATAATACCAACATTGAGGATTACCCTGAAAAGGTTTCTTCTAGGGTGGGGATATATAACAATAAATGGAATTTCCTTGTGTGAGCCCGTTGCTGCCCTTCCCCCACCTCGTCGGGGGAAATGATAGGTGCCTAATTTTTTTGCGTATATTCCCTCAGTAATCACTGATATCCCACTACTTTTTCCCACTACTTTTTCCCTGATAGAAAATTTGTAAAATTGCATTAAAATCGAAGGGGCGGGGAGGGATGTAAGGGAGTTGGGTGGGGATGAAGTGTTTTGTTGTAAACTATTCCGAAAGTGGACTGTTTGTAAAAAAAAAGGTTCAGAACAACATTTCTCAAACAAAATCTTGAAATCCGTCCAATGAACGATTTGGGGTTCTGTTTATTCCCAAAAAATATTTTCTTTTTATATATACAAACCCTGGTTTTATGTTAAACACTAATGTAGGAGTGCATGTCCCAATACCCATAGAAACTTTGCATCTGCGGACCATTGATTGGTCAAGCTACGCCCTTTAGTGATGCATTTTGGGAGATTTACCTAAACTTTTAAATACCAGTATTCTGAGACTGAAGTGTTGATGAATTAGTCTGCATACATGTATTTGTTAATGGAAAACTTAATAAGTAAAGACGTTCCCCTATACCTTCTTACCACCTAGTTATATTGCATTGATGGACTTACATGTCTTCTTCTGGGTTTTTTGCAGACAAAGTGTACGCATTACGCAGATATACCCCAGTATTTGAATCTTGGAAGCATTTGCTTTTAATATATAATGTGAATGTTGACAAGTGTATCTCTCTTGGGTACTGAGCTATTTGCCACTAAGCACAGTTTTATGTTTCATACGCGTGTTGTATATTCTCCGGGGCGAATGCGTGGATGTAGGAAGGATGCGGCGGGACATAACCCGAGGATTAGACAGAAACGAATTTCTGTACAGAAACGAATTTCTGTTAGGCGGGGATGGGGTATTCCAGTTAATATCCGTAATCACCATCAATTCCCCGCTTTAAGAAACGTTTTGTTAAGGCCAGAATACAACCCTAGTTTTTAAAAAACAATAACAAGAACCAAAATTAAAATAGAAAAGCGTTTCTTCAGACCCTGCCACGGTGCCACCTGGAAAAATTTACAAAATACGGCCCTAGATCCCCTGAAAATCCATTTCTTACCTCCTCCCCATAAAACAATCTGCAAAATACCCCCACCTCCGCATATCGGAATAAAAACAAACAAAAAAGCCTGAAAGAAGCCTTCACCCTGAGAACTTTTTCAGAAATTCCCCAAGATTTAAAAACAAAAATCCCCTGAAAATACGTGACTTACCAACTCCTAAAAAAAATATAGGAAAAAAAACCTGGAAAAAATCTCGAGCCACCATAACCCGTGTTTTTTTCATTAACCCCTACCCCACACTACCCTCGTGTAGTTGTGTAGCCCCACTCCCGCCGTCCCCATCCCCATCTTATCCTTCCCCTCGCACCCACCCTCCCCTAAATACCCCACTTTCATACCACATTCTCACAAATCCACGAAAATACCACCCCTTTGAAAAAAGTAATTGTTCACAACCACCACCTCGAAAGCTCCCCCTCCACCCCCACCAGCCCCCACTTTCCATATGAGGACAACGGGTACAGAGCTTCGTATGGTACGTACCAACATGTGGGACTACCCTTGGGAATAAGACATAAGTGATTGTTTATTTTTCGCGTACACTTCCGCCGTAATTGTAATATATTGTAATATATACTTTCCAGTGAAATAGTTGGTTAAATCCTATATTCACTCCAAACAAACAAATATCCTCTATTTATTCACTCCAAATCAACAAATATCCTCTATTTATTCACTCCAAATCAACAAGTATCCTCCATTTTTATTTTATGTATGTCACGCACTTGCATTGTGTATTTAGGAAAAGCCCAACTTTCCATTATCTCTTTTTAGAACATAGATCGGACGCTTGGCCATGATCGCGGTTGGAATGCGCTTTACGTGAGCCGTAATGTAACGGCCAAAGCAATCGGCATGTTTCAGTGAAACGGGATATGAGCAGTGAAGCAGTCTAACGTCTGCTGTCTGACTTTACGTCTCAGCTATGTGACGTCACAACATATTTCTATAATGCCACTACTTAAAAGGAGAAAAAATAAAGGAAAGGCAAGTTTTCTTGTATATCAT
The DNA here is from genome assembly GCA_037043455.1 of Cyrtodaria siliqua. Taxonomy (NCBI): domain Eukaryota; kingdom Metazoa; phylum Mollusca; class Bivalvia; order Adapedonta; family Hiatellidae; genus Cyrtodaria; species Cyrtodaria siliqua. The sequence continues at coordinate 9,431 of JAWPHD010022060.1, forward strand.
CACAATATATGTAATATATATATTAAAAATCAGTATTTTTTAATACGTTCAGCACGGGTTTTTACATCGAAGCAATTTCTCTCTCGACGGATTTAAAAAACACTGGTAATTAAAATCTATATTTTTTACATAAAATCAGAACATAATTCAATATGTTTTGCAATCGACAACCCTCGTGTTTACCTTTATATAAAGAGTTTTAAGAGTGTTTTTGGTATTCTTTAAAAGCATAATATTCGATTCGATCCAGTTCCTAACTCCTGTGCGTAACGCGCTTCTGTGTCAACTTCAATAACAAATGTTTCCTTAAGAGCAATATAATTTTGAAAATGGAGAACCACCACGCATAGAACCTTTTGATTTATTTAAATAGTATTCTAATATTAAGTGGCATTTTAAACTATACCTTGTTATTGAATAGTTTTTTAAAATAAATCCATTACCTAATGTTAAATATATTCCATTCAAATATTTTGGATCGATATGTGTGTGCATTAGCTGGAGTCTATTGTATAAATAATTGAATCAAAGTAAATGCGTAATAACAGATAGTTAAACTGCCGAAATTAGTGTGTTAAATGATCAGATATTTGTTTGCTGAACTAACCTTAGCCGCTCAAAGTGAGCTATTGTGACATATTTCCTTAATCCCCCGGAGTCTATAAATATAAACCATGACAATACATATTACAGTCAAATCACATGCGTAATATATATAATCATACTGCCAGAATTAGTTTGCTATAATTAGTGTGCTATACTAAACGAATAATGAGTTTACCTCATTTAAGCCGAGGGTCCAAAATAAGCTACTGTGACTTATTCCCTGAATATGAATGTCAAAAATCCAACAGTATGTTATAGTACAATGAAGACAATAACTATTTTAATAAGTAGGTCAGTTATTTCCAGCGATGGCTGAACGTTTCAGGCGTTTTATAAACATGATTTATAAACATAATTAAAAGTTTCTGACCAAGCGGTTTCTGATTTATACAAAGCATTATTTTTAGACTCTTCCTTATAAATAACTTAAATGTAAACCTTCAACGCGGGACCAAACTTGAGTCCGGAAACGTTATTTGAAAACTTGTATGTCTAGGATCTAGCGAACATTTCCGAGAACAACAGAGCAGTGTTTCTTAAAAAGATTTCCTAAGGTTTGCATAATTTGTATTCACTTGTATTGACATCATGTGAAGTTTAGTCAAAATCTGCAAATGGTTTACTTGTAGGACATCGGCTAAGTGGTGTCCGACGAAAAATCGGAAGCAAAGAAAAGTTTACAGCAGGTTTTATGTGATGCCAACGAATAGTCATCTTTGAATATGAAGCAAGTTAATAAACATAAATGTAAAAGTGAAGGTCTGAACTCTGTAAATTACTGCTGAAAATATATACAAAATTTAAAAAGGTTTTCTGTTTCGAGTACCATATATATGTAAATAAGATGTGCTTTATCGATGTTATCTCACGACTAAATGGTATTGTGTGTATTAATGAACTGTATTATGTTTCCAATAATGCAATAAACACTCAATACAAAAGGTTACCATTTATATAATGTGAATTAAATATAAACTAAAACGTTAATTGATTAACTATGACATAAGCCTATAGAAACCCATTTTCACGCATGTTTTATCAACTAGGTCTATTAATATATACATTCTTATAATAATGATCAAACATCTGATAGCGACATAACACAATACATGGATATTCCCTACTGCAGTTCAAGGTGCAATCCGATCCTACTGATATTATAAAGTATAATGGATGTTTACAAAGCGCTCAGTCAAGATTGACATTGATGTTAAGCATAATCATTAGCGACCAATAATTGTAAAATACTGTGTACTACATACTGTTTATTAACATTCCACATCGGTAGAAGCTTTGATCTTAATTCGAGCCTTTCCTCGCGTATACAAGTTGTTTTGTAGGCGGATCATTAGAGGAGGTTTATTTAAAAACGGATTCAACTTCACCGTCGACGTTAGTTTTGAACGTAGAAAATAATTTCTTCTACAACGTCTTACCAATGTGCAATACTTAAGCAATAACATCCATCTCATAACAGCGTTGGCAGACAACGTGTATTGATGACAAACATGTAACATTTTATCGCTATAAATTGTATGACATGTTAATTTTTATTTCGGGTCACACTTATTTCTGACGTGCGATTGTTGGTCTGTGTTTGCACAGAGATAACTTTGAAACGAAGAGAGTCAATTACGTGAAAGTACGTTTCTTTTAAACGGATGAAAAGAAATGATAAAAATAAATTATCTCATTAATTTATTGAGATGTTCAATATTCATATATTTGGGTCGTAAGGTCACGTGCCGTTACTGGCGTTGTCGAGTTTGGGGGCACTCCACGGTTTAATGTCCATTTCTCAATAAGCAAACCCATTACACGTCCTTAGCCTGAATCATTGAGCAAAACTAAATCCCACCATCACTGGATTATATATTTCTTAGCAGACCATCAAATTATCCATGTTTTTATACCTAATAAAAGTACTAACAAGTGTGCCGCCTAAAGGGGCACTGTACGCCCGTTTCTTTAAGGTTATTATATGTGTTTTTCTTTTACGATTGTAAAACATATAAATGGCATATACCAATCTCTCTACATGCTCTAGTAAAGCATTTCCTAGGTGTGAAGTCAATATGACCTTAACCTTCGACCTTGCTTCATGTTGGTGGGTGTTACGCTTTAAAAGGGTTTGTGACCTTGACCTTTAACCTTCTGGCCCCAAACAATAAGGTTCTTCCTGTCAACAAGACCAATGCAACTTTGAAATATCATAAGTGTGAATATTATGAAGTTACTCATCTAAGCGTGAATTTCCATATAACACCATAGAAAGCTTGACCGTTGACCTACTAACCCCAAAAAACAGCAGGTTTCATCCTTTCACCTAGGGTAATGTACCTATGACGTTTCATGAATGTGGGTGTTACGGTTTCGAAGTTGTCTTCCTTCAAGAACGTGTATTTCCACGGTCATGGTAGTCTTGACCTTTGACCTATTGACCCCACTAAATAGGAATCCTTCTCTCACCTAATTCAATGTAACTATAATGTTTCATGAGTGTGTGGGTAATGGTTCTGAAGCTGTGGTCCGGAATGATGCATATTGCCATATATTGCAATGTATGTATGAAGTTAGTTCATGAGTGTAAGTGTTATCATGGTTATAGTTTCAAAGTTATCTTCCGGAATGCGTATTTCCATATAAGGCCATTTTGATCTTGACCTTTTACCTTCTGACCCCAAAAACAACAGGGATCCTCCTCTCACCAAGGGCAATGTACCTATGAAGTTTCATGAATGTGTGTCTTAAATTTTGCAGTTATTGTGCGAAATGCGAATTGTTTACGGACGTACGGACGGACAATCACATACCATACTACGTCACGTTTGTCAAACGGGCGTATCAAAACAAGTCTGTACAATTTTTGTTACATTTCTTTAAATCCCTAAATTAGTTTGAGGAGTATATATATAACTTCCCAGTATCTTTGAAAATAATATAGATACTTATACTTTTCAAAGTTACTGAGAGTTGTAACTAGTCAGTCACTTTGAAAATACTACTTCAATACAACAACTCAGTAACTTTGTATAAGTGTACAACTACTCAGTAACTTTGAAAAGTATAAGTATATAGAACTATTCAGTAACTGTATAAAGTATACGTGCATACAACTACTCAGTAACTTTGAAAAGTATAAGTATATACAACTAACAGTTATATATGTAGATAAACTACTCAGTAACTTTGACAAGTATTAGTTTATATATATATTCAGTAACTTTGAAAAGTATAAGTGTATACAACAACTCAGTAACTTTATACAGTATAAGTACATACAATAACTCAGTAACTTTGTAAAGTATAAGCATACACAACTACTCAGTACATTTGTAAAGTATAAGTATATACAACTACTCAGTAACTTTGAAACAAATTGTTTTCAAAGAGCAATTTAATATTTAAAATGAAACACCATATACGTAATGGACTGATTGATTTTTTAAAATAGAAATCAGAAATTACGTGGGATTTTATAATAAACCTCATATTAAAAAGCGTTCCATGGAAAATTCAATTACGTCAACATGTTCCATTCAATACCATTCCATATTGAGGGTAGCTAGGTCTGATCTTAATCACAGCCTTGAAAAGGTTAGAGACCTTTACAGGTTACAGATTTTTTATCTAAAAGAATATGATATTTAAAAAATAGTCCAATGGTGTTAGCATCGTGTTTTAATTCTAAAGTTCACCGTAGGTTTTGAATGCAATCTGACGTAAAATTCTTAAAAGTAACCCTGGTGCGAAACAAACGATAGCAAAATTAATATTACATTGCAGAATGAATGTCCTTGTTTTAGGCTCATTCATCATGCTTTTTTTTTACGGAAAATGGCATCCTTTGGAAGCAACAAACACAAACAAGAGAGAACGGTAGCAGACTCGGAACCCTAGATCCCTAGATCCAATTGAAGTCTGGTGTACCTAATTTAAACCGACTAAGAATAATGTGTCCAACGTTCGCCAGTAATACATTTAACTAGAGTATACAATGGAAAAGTAACCTTTACACCGACTATTGAAAGACATATCAATGCGCCAATAACACATTTTTGTGTATAATAAGCACGATATTAAATCAATTATGTCGATGTAACTAAACGGTATTATACTTTTTCTCCAATATTTAATGTACTCGTACACAAATAAAACAGATAAGTATGGTTGACAAATTATAGAAAATTAACGGCAAAATATTGCCTTCTGCTATTTATTAAGCGATATATACAGAAACAAATTTACTCACCTTTTTTGATAGTCTGTGTTTCATACCAATATCTTGCTCTGTGAAATGTCGACACCGTATTTTAATGAGTAACGTGAATGTGTTTATTGCACTAAAATCCTCCGCGACGTTCTTTTAAACTTGTTTGGGTCTGGAAAAACACAGACATGCGCATTGAGAGTATGATGAAAATAATACATTCGGTCATTTTCGTTTAAAGTCGGAATCGTACGAGATCATACGATCAATATTACCGCCGATCGGAACTCTTCGCCAATTTCCGTACTCGGTAATAGTGACGGAATCCGACGAGGCAGTTCCGATTGCCATAACCAGTATAAAGCAAAACAAGCTATATTTAAAGATTAATATATAAGATTTATATATATACCATGTATACAATCATAAATATATTACTTTGTTTAGCCAGACGATATGTACATATTTATGTATACCTGAGGTAATTTGCGGTGGATATAGTCATTGCAACTACGTCCGTCTGTCTGACTGCCCATCTGAAGACGGGATATTGTCCACACAGTTAATTTAAAACGGGGTGAGATAATGTATATGGACTGGGCCCGTTTCTAAACAAGATGGCGTGCCATATGGCTCACATCTTACAAGTCAAGGTCAACATAGCTTTAAAGGGATTGATGCACTGTTTTCAAACAAGGTTTAGTTTAAATGGCTCTGATAAACTATGGTAAAAAGGCACGAGGACGTTCATTGTTTCAAGATAGCCGACTCCATTCACAGGCCCTCACTACAGGAGAGAGAGGAGTGATAGAGAGAAGAAGAAACTGGGATGTAGTATAATGTATATATAAATACAAGGCTGGAAGCTAATATCACACTCGTTTGTTTTTTTGATTTTGTTTTACCTCTTTAATATTTACGAATCCGTCACGCGACACTCACGTGACAGTTACGGAGTGCATTGTTTCCAGTTGTTCTCGTAGTTTGTTTACATTTACAGGTCAAGGTATAGTTTATGTACAAAATATTTTTCGTCAAAGTATTGCTGTATTTATATCATGCGAATAAGCGAAGCAGGTCAATCTCCGTAACTGTCGCGTGAGTGTCGCGTGACGGATTCGTAAATATTTTCTTTTTTGTGCAGACCTCCTTCTTGTCTGGCATTTTTTGTAATTGTTGATGGATTTCCAAGTCAGTAGAGCATATTTTGGTACACTAATGTAGCAGAAACGAAGAAAGATGTATACCTGATCCAATCGCGGAGTGACATTTACACACGGACCATTAAAGAGTAAAAACAAAAATTCCGAAAAAATCGAATGTGAAATTAGCTTCCAGCCTTGTATTTATATATGTACATATACTACAACCCTGTGCCTCCATTTATGTTCTATGCACATTTTCATTAGGTCACATGTCCTTTATTTTTGATGACATTTTGATAATTCTTTCATTTTTTTTCAAGTTTTTCAAGGCTCTTTTAAATAAACCGTGTTTGAAAATAGTGAATGAACCCCTTTAAATGTTGTATTATGCCACATTGTGACGATGTGTTAGTCGGCTCCACAATTTTGGATAGTTCGAATATGCGCATGCATATTAACACGTATTTGGGTCGCATCCTAAAAAATCCAGTTCGTATCTCAAAGGCTTAGGTCAAATTCGTGATTAAGTGTCATATCATTTGCATATATTAGTCATGTTTGTCTCTGCTCTGTAATTTTAGAATATACTGAAATCATTTCATTAAACTTGAAACGAATAGTATCTCAACAGGACAACATGTCTCCTATATAATCATGTCTTTTATATTCCTATGTTCGACTTTCATTTTTTTCCTTTCTGTTCTGTAAATTTGGAATAAATTTAAATGATGTTATTTCTCTTTGTTTTCGGACAACATGCGTGTCACGCTATATCATAATTTTGATAAATCATCATCAAAATAAACTTACCACTCAGTGACCAGAATTTTTGACACAGCTCGACATTCTGGTAGGTGATAGACTCGATCTTGACCCTAGATGTTCAGTCAAGTTTACTGTTAAAATTAATGTATTTACAGAGTGATTATTTTAAAACCCTGCATCTGTCATGCATATTTATGCAAATTGAATCTATATATGTATCTTTTAAAATTGAATCTTGAACATTTTCCTATTTTTATTTTACTATAGAACCTAAGGATAAAATCCGCGTAACACAAATGTTATTACCTAGTGAAAATAAAGTAAAATTTCAAAATTCTGGCAATGAAAAATTAAGAATAATGTATATTTATTTTATTAAAAGGCAGTGCTATATGCATCTATAGTCATTGTATGTGTAAGCTCTGTCTTTTTAACGGAATGGGATTTGGTTTTCTTAATAAATATGTATTTCAGAAAGAGGTACTATGTGAACTACTAAAGTTAGAGCAATGTCGCAAATATACTATTTCTGTGTACAAGCTCATTGGTTTTATGCAGATTTTTTAATATGTAGTTCTCTAACGGGCTATTTATTTAGAAAACAGTTTGTAAAATGGAGCGAGTCACACTCCTTACACGTATTTGATCCAGGTAGTCATTACTTCTGGTTCAAGAAAGCTCTCACCCTGAATGAATATTCGACTATTTAAAGTGATGGATAGGAATTGAATTGGACTATAAGCTACATAATCCTGTTAGTGCTGACAACTGTTCGACCAGATGTTCACACGAAAAGTCGAAATTAAGTACTAAATTTCGAAATTTCACACTCAATTAAATATCACCTTGCTTGAAGAAAAAAAGTTTACATCTAAAATATCTTAAGTTAGGAGGTGACGTTAGTTTGCTTTATGCTATGGACATGACCTGTTGTGTGTGCTGTTATTAGGCATAAACCAGTACTAATCATGTCGACTGCTGGCTTACAAACGTTAAGTTTCAGTACGGATGCACACACATTCACAGGGTGACTGCATAATAAGCAGATATAAAAGTCGAACAGGAAATGTAGCATTCAAGGACCACAGTCAGCCACCATAAACACGCACAGAAACAAACAACAACAGGAAATGTAACATTCAAGGACCACAGTCAGCCACCATTAACACGCACAGAAACAAACAACAACAGGAAATGTAGCATTCAAGGACCACAGTCAGCCACCATAAACACGCACAGAAACAAACAACAGCAGGAAATGTAGCATTCAAGGACCACAGTCAGCCACCATTAACACGCACAGAAACAAACAACAACAGGAAATGTAGCATTCAAGGACCACAGTCAGCCACCATAAACACGCACAGAAACAAACAACAGCAGGAAATGTAGCATTCAAGGACCACAGTCAGCCACCATAAACACGCACAAAAACAAACAACAGAAGAAAATGTAGCATTCAAGGACCACAGTCAGGCACCATAAACACGCACAGAAACAAACAACAGCAGGAGTAGCATTCAAGGACCACAGTCAGCCACCATAAACACGCACAGAAACAAACAACAGCAGGAAATGTAGCATTCAAGGACCACAGTCAGCCACCATAAACACGCACAGAAACAAACAACAACAGGAAATGTAGCATTCAAGGACCACAGTCAGCCACCATAAACACGCACAGAAACAAACAACAGCAGGAAATGTAGCATTCAAGGACCACAGTCAGCCACCATAAACACGCACAGAAACAAACAACAACAGGAAATGTAGCATTCAAGGACCACAGACAACCAGCATAAACACGCACAGAAACAAACAACAGCAGAAAATGTAGCATTCAAGGACCACAGTCAACCAGCATAAACACGCACAGAAACAAACAACAACAGGAAATGTAGCATTCAAGGACCAAAGACAACCAGCATAAACACGCACAGAAACAAACAACAGCAGAAAATGTAGCATTCAAGGACCACAGTCAACCAGCATAAACACGCACAGAAACAAACACCAACAGGAAATGTAGCATTCAAGGACCACAGTCAGCCACCATAAACACGCACATAAACAAACAACAACAGGAAATGTAGCATTCAAGGACCACAGGCAACCAGCATAAACACGCACAGAAAAAAACAACAGCAGGAAATGTAGCATTCAAGGACCACAGTCAGCCACCATAAACACGCACAGAAACAAACAACAACAGGAAATGTAACATTCAAGGACCACAGTCAGCCACCATTAACACGCACAGAAACAAACAACAACAGGAAATGTAGCATTCAAGGACCACAGTCAGCCACCATAAACACGCACAGAAACAAACAACAGCAGGAAATGTAGCATTCAAGGACCACAGTCAGCCACCATTAACACGCACAGAAACAAACAACAACAGGAAATGTAGCATTCAAGGACCACAGTCAGCCACCATAAACACGCACAGAAACAAACAACAGCAGGAAATGTAGCATTCAAGGACCACAGTCAGCCACCATAAACACGCACAAAAACAAACAACAGAAGAAAATGTAGCATTCAAGGACCACAGTCAGCCACCATAAACACGCACAGAAACAAACAACAGCAGGAGTAGCATTCAAGGACCACAGTCAGCCACCATAAACACGCACAGAAACAAACAACAGCAGGAAATGTAGCATTCAAGGACCACAGTCAGCCACCATAAACACGCACAGAAACAAACAACAACAGGAAATGTAGCATTCAAGGACCACAGTCAGCCACCATAAACACGCACAGAAACAAACAACAGCAGGAAAAGTAGCATTCAAGGACCACAGTCAGCCACCATAAACACGCACAGAAACAAACAACAACAGGAAATGTAGCATTCAAGGACCACAGACAACCAGCATAAACACGCACAGAAACAAACAACAGCAGAAAATGTAGCATTCAAGGACCACAGTCAACCAGCATAAACACGCACAGAAACAAACAACAACAGGAAATGTAGCATTCAAGGACCAAAGACAACCAGCATAAACACGCACAGAAACAAACAACAGCAGAAAATGTAGCATTCAAGGACCACAGTCAACCAGCATAAACACGCACAGAAACAAACAACAACAGGAAATGTAGCATTCAAGGACCACAGTCAGCCACCATAAACACGCACATAAACAAACAACAACAGGAAATGTAGCATTCAAGGACCACAGGCAACCAGCATAAACACGCACAGAAAAAAACAACAGCAGGAAATGTAGCATTCAAGGACCACAGTCAGCCACCATAAACACGCACAGAAACAAACAACAACAGGAAATGTAGCATTCAAGGACCACAGTCAGCCACCATAAACACGCACAGAAACAAACAACAGCAGGAAATGTAGCATTCAAGGACCACAGTCAGCCACCATAAACACGCACAGAAACAAACAACAGCAGGAGTAGCATTCAAGGACCACAGTCAGCCACCATAAACACGCACAGAAACAAACAACAGCAGGAAATGTAGCATTCAAGGACCACAGTCAGCCACCATAAACACGCACAGAAACAAACAACAGCAGAAAATGTAGCATTCAAGGACCACAGTCAGCCACCATAAACACGCACAGAAACAAACAACAGCAGGAAATGTAGCATTCAAGGACCACATTCAGCCACCATAAACACGCACAGAAACAAACAACAACAGGAAATGTAGCATTCAAGGACCACAGTCAGCCACCATAAACACGCACAGAAACAAACAACAGCAGAAAATGTAGCATTCAAGGACCACAGTCAGCCACCATAAACACGCACAGAAACAAACAACAGCAGGAAATGTAGCATTCAAGGACCACATTCAGCCACCATAAACACGCACAGAAACAAACAACAGCAGGAAATGTAGCATTCAAGGACCACAGACAACCAGCATAAACACGCACAGAAACAAACAACAGCAGGAAATGTAGCATTCAAGGACCACAGTCAGCCACCATAAACACGCACAGAAACAAACAACAGCAGGACATGTAGCATTCAAGGACCACAGTCAGCCACCATAAACACGCACAGAAACAAACAACAGCAGGAAATGTAGCATTCAAGGACCACAGTCAACCAGCATAAACACGCACAGAAACAAACAACAACAGGAAATGTAGCATTCAAGGACCTCAGTCAAGCAGCATAAACACGCACAGAAACAAACAACAGCAGGAAATGTAGCATTCAAGGACCACATTCAGCCACCATAAACACGCACAGAAACAAACAACAACAGGAAATGTAACATTCAAGGACCACAGTCAGCCACCATTAACACGCACAGAAACAAACAACAACAGGAAATGTAGCATTCAAGGACCACAGTCAGCCACCATAAACACGCACAGAAACAAACAACAGCAGGAAATGTAGCATTCAAGGACCACAGTCAGCCACCATTAACACGCACAAAAACAAACAACAACAGGAAATGTAGCATTCAAGGACCACAGTCAGCCACCATAAACACGCACAGAAACAAACAACAGCAGGAAATGTAGCATTCAAGGACCACAGTCAGCCACCATAAACACGCACAAAAACAAACAACAGAAGAAAATGTAGCATTCAAGGACCACAGTCAGCCACCATAAACACGCACAGAAACAAACAACAGCAGGAGTAGCATTCAAGGACCACAGTCAGCCACCATAAACACGCACAGAAACAAACAACAGCAGGAAATGTAGCATTCAAGGACCACAGTCAGCCACCATAAACACGCACAGAAACAAACAACAACAGGAAATGTAGCATTCAAGGACCACAGTCAGCCACCATAAACACGCACAGAAACAAACAACAGCAGGAAATGTAGCATTCAAGGACCACAGTCAGCCACCATAAACACGCACAGAAACAAACAACAACAGGAAATGTAGCATTCAAGGACCACAGACAACCAGCATAAACACGCACAGAAACAAACAACAGCAGAAAATGTAGCATTCAAGGACCACAGTCAACCAGCATAAACACGCACAGAAACAAACAACAACAGGAAATGTAGCATTCAAGGACCAAAGACAACCAGCATAAACACGCACAGAAACAAACAACAGCAGAAAATGTAGCATTCAAGGACCACAGTCAACCAGCATAAACACGCACAGAAACAAACAACAACAGGAAATGTAGCATTCAAGGACCACAGTCAGCCACCATAAACACGCACATAAACAAACAACAACAGGAAATGTAGCATTCAAGGACCACAGGCAACCAGCATAAACACGCACAGAAAAAAACAACAGCAGGAAATGTAGCATTCAAGGACCACAGTCAGCCACCATAAACACGCACAGAAACAAACAACAACAGGAAATGTAGCATTCAAGGACCACAGTCAGCCACCATAAACACGCACAGAAACAAACAACAGCAGGAAATGTAGCATTCAAGGACCACAGTCAGGCACCATAAACACGCACAGAAACAAACAACAGCAGGAGTAGCATTCAAGGACCACAGTCAGCCACCATAAACACGCACAGAAACAAACAACAGCAGGAAATGTAGCATTCAAGGACCACAGTCAGCCACCATAAACACGCACAGAAACAAACAACAACAGGAAATGTAGCATTCAAGGACCACAGTCAGCCACCATAAACACGCACAGAAACAAACAACAGCAGGAAATGTAGCATTCAAGGACCACAGTCAGCCACCATAAACACGCACAGAAACAAACAACAACAGGAAATGTAGCATTCAAGGACCACAGACAACCAGCATAAACACGCACAGAAACAAACAACAGCAGAAAATGTAGCATTCAAGGACCACAGTCAACCAGCATAAACACGCACAGAAACAAACAACAACAGGAAATGTAGCATTCAAGGACCAAAGACAACCAGCATAAACACGCACAGAAACAAACAACAGCAGAAAATGTAGCATTCAAGGACCACAGTCAACCAGCATAAACACGCACAGAAACAAACACCAACAGGAAATGTAGCATTCAAGGACCACAGTCAGCCACCATAAACACGCACATAAACAAACAACAACAGGAAATGTAGCATTCAAGGACCACAGGCAACCAGCATAAACACGCACAGAAAAAAACAACAGCAGGAAATGTAGCATTCAAGGACCACAGTCAGCCACCATAAACACGCACAGAAACAAACAACAACAGGAAATGTAACATTCAAGGACCACAGTCAGCCACCATTAACACGCACAGAAACAAACAACAACAGGAAATGTAGCATTCAAGGACCACAGTCAGCCACCATAAACACGCACAGAAACAAACAACAGCTGGAAATGTAGCATTCAAGGACCACAGTCAGCCACCATTAACACGCACAGAAACAAACAACAACAGGAAATGTAGCATTCAAGGACCACAGTCAGCCACCATAAACACGCACAGAAACAAACAACAGCAGGAAATGTAGCATTCAAGGACCACAGTCAGCCACCATAAACACGCACAAAAACAAACAACAGAAGAAAATGTAGCATTCAAGGACCACAGTCAGCCACCATAAACACGCACAGAAACAAACAACAGCAGGAGTAGCATTCAAGGACCACAGTCAGCCACCATAAACACGCACAGAAACAAACAACAGCAGGAAATGTAGCATTCAAGGACCACAGTCAGCCACCATAAACACGCACAGAAACAAACAACAACAGGAAATGTAGCATTCAAGGACCACAGTCAGCCACCATAAACACGCACAGAAACAAACAACAGCAGGAAATGTAGCATTCAAGGACCACAGTCAGCCACCATAAACACGCACAGAAACAAACAACAACAGGAAATGTAGCATTCAAGGACCACAGACAACCAGCATAAACACGCACAGAAACAAACAACAGCAGAAAATGTAGCATTCAAGGACCACAGTCAACCAGCATAAACACGCACAGAAACAAACAACAACAGGAAATGTAGCATTCAAGGACCAAAGACAACCAGCATAAACACGCACAGAAACAAACAACAGCAGAAAATGTAGCATTCAAGGACCACAGTCAACCAGCATAAACACGCACAGAAACAAACAACAACAGGAAATGTAGCATTCAAGGACCACAGTCAGCCACCATAAACACGCACATAAACAAACAACAACAGGAAATGTAGCATTCAAGGACCACAGGCAACCAGCATAAACACGCACAGAAAAAAACAACAGCAGGAAATGTAGCATTCAAGGACCACAGTCAGCCACCATAAACACGCACAGAAACAAACAACAACAGGAAATGTAGCATTCAAGGACCACAGTCAGCCACCATAAACACGCACAGAAACAAACAACAGCAGGAAATGTAGCATTCAAGGACCACAGTCAGCCACCATAAACACGCACAGAAACAAACAACAGCAGGAGTAGCATTCAAGGACCACAGTCAGCCACCATAAACACGCACAGAAACAAACAACAGCAGGAAATGTAGCATTCAAGGACCACAGTCAGCCACCATAAACACGCACAGAAACAAACAACAGCAGAAAATGTAGCATTCAAGGACCACAGTCAGCCACCATAAACACGCACAGAAACAAACAACAGCAGGAAATGTAGCATTCAAGGACCACAGTCAGCCACCATAAACACGCACAGAAACAAACAACAACAGGAAATGAAGCATTCAAGGACCACAGTCAGCCACCATAAACACGCACAGAAACAAACAACAGCAGGAAATGTAGCATTCAAGGACCACAGACAACCAGCATAAACACGCACAGAAACAAACAACAGCAGGAAATGTAGCATTCAAGGACCACAGTCAGCCACCATAAACACGCACAGAAACAAACAACAGCAGGACATGTAGCATTCAAGGACCACAGTCAGCCACCATAAACACGCACAGAAACAAACAACAGCAGGAAATGTAGCATTCAAGGACCACAGTCAACCAGCATAAACACGCACAGAAACAAACAACAACAGGAAATGTAGCATTCAAGGACCTCAGTCAAGCAGCATAAACACGCACAGAAACAAACAACAGCAGGAAATGTAGCATTCAAGGACCACATTCAGCCACCATAAACACGCACAGAAACAAACAACAACAGGAAATGTAGCATTCAAGAACCACAGTCAGCCACCTTAAACACGCACAGAAACAAACAACAGCAGGAAATGTAGCATTCAAGGACCACAGACAACCAGCATAAACACGCACAGAAACAAACAACATCAGGAAATGTAGCATTCAAGGACCACATTCAGCCACCATAAACACGCACAGAAACAAACAACAACAGGAAATATAGCATTCAAGGACCACAGTCAGCCACCATAAACACGCACAGAAACAAACAACAGCAGGAAATGTAGCATTCAAGGACCACAGACAACCAGCATAAACACGCACAGAAACAAACAACAGCAGGAAATGTAGCATTCAAGGACCACAGTCAGCCACCATAAACACGAACAGAAACAAACAACAGCAGGAAATGTAGCATTCAAGGACCACAGTCAACCAGCATAAACACGCACAGAAACAAACAACAGCAGGAAATGTAGCATTCAAAGACCACAGTCAGCCACCATAAACACGCACAGAAACAAACAACAGCAGGAAATGTAGCATTCAAGGACCACAGTCATTCACCATAAACACGCACAAAAACAAACAACAGCAGAAAATGTAGCATTCAAGGACCACAGTCAGCCACCATAAACACGCACAGAAACAAACAACAACAGGAAATGTAGCATTCAAGGACCACAGTCAGCCACCATAAACATGCACATAAACAAACAACAGCAGGAAATGTAACATTCAAAGACCACAGTCAGCCACCATAAACACGCACAAAAACAAACAACAGCAGGAAATGTAGCATTCAAAGACCACAGTCAGCCACCATAAACACGCACAGAAACAAACAACAGCAGGAAATGTAGCATTCAAGGACCACAGTCAGCCACCATAAACACGCACAGAAACAAACAAAAGCAGGAAATGTAGCATTCAAGGACCACAGTCAACCAGCATAAACACGCACAGAAACAAACAACAGCAGGAAATGTAACATTCAGGGACCACAGTGAGCCACCATAAACACGCACAGAAACAAACAACAACAGGAAATGTAGCATTCAAGGACCACAGTCAACCAGCATAAACACGCACAGAAACAAACAACAGCAGGAAATGTAG
Source organism: Cyrtodaria siliqua (assembly GCA_037043455.1). Classification (NCBI taxonomy): domain Eukaryota; kingdom Metazoa; phylum Mollusca; class Bivalvia; order Adapedonta; family Hiatellidae; genus Cyrtodaria; species Cyrtodaria siliqua. The sequence continues at coordinate 25,336 of JAWPHD010022060.1, forward strand.
CATTCAAGGACCACAGTCAGCCACCATAAACACGCACAAAAACAAACAACAACAGGAAATGTAGCATTCAAGGACCACAGTCAACCACCATAAACACGCACAAAAACAAACAACAACAGGAAATGTAGCATTCAAGGACCACAGTCAACCACCATAAACACGCACAGAAACAAACAACAACAGGAAATGTAACATTCACAGACCACTGTCAACCACCATAAACACGCACAGAAACAAACAACAACAGGAAATGAAGATGAATAAAAGGCAAGATATGACATCACAAACATAAAAGGGTTATAGTACATTAAAATATTAAGGTATTATAAAAAAAATGCTCAATACAAGGCGCAGGGATTACAGCGGTTACTTTTTTCCAATAAAAGTAAATATAAAAATCGAACTGGAAAAGTAGCATTTCAGGACGACAGTCAGCCATAAACACACACAGAAACACAGCACAACGTTAAAGATGAATAAAAGGCAAGATAATACATCACAAACACAAAACGGTTGACAATAGGCCGCTTTTGATAAATTGTTCAATACAGATTGAATGAAAATGATTATGACCAAGGATTTTACGAACTTTGTAAATCACATCACTATAGAAGAGATACCTAAATTAATACAAGTCATTCTTTTTGTAAGATACATGTAGGTATTCATCATAGTTACTTTATTTAATAGTTTTACCTTAACATATTTCGGAAATGATGTTCACAATCATAGCGTTGCGTTGTAAAAGAGTCAGTCGGTATTTCAAAAAGCTTCCGACTTACCTATGACTACCATATGGTGGTAAATAGAGAATATTATGTCAGTGCCTTTTACTATCAAATTTATTAGGCGAGGCTTAGAAAACGAAGAATGGCGAGGCCGTGAAGAATGGCGAGGCTGTGCCGAGCCTTTTAAACTTGATAGAAAAGGCACTGATACAATATTCTATTTATCACGTAGATTATCCACGTTTTC
>JAWPHD010022061.1:0-26310 GCA_037043455.1 Cyrtodaria siliqua
TCCGTTCTTACGCATATATATTCATTTTTACACATATATATTCACTTCTTACACATATATATTCCGTTCTTACACATATATATTCCGTTCTTACACATTTATATTCCGTTCTTACACATATATATTCTGTTCTGACGCATATATATTCAGTTCTTACGCATATATTTACGCATATATATTCAGTTCTTACGCATATATATTCTGTTCTTACACATATATATTTAGTTTTACGCATATATATTCAGTTCTTACGCATATATATTCAGTTCTTACGCATATATATTCCGTTCTTACAAATATATATCCTTACACATATGTTCCGTTCTTACACATATATATTCAGTTCTTACGCATATATATTCCGTTCTTACACATATATATTCCGTTCTTACGCATATATATTCAGTTTTTACTCATATATATTCCGTTTTTACGCATATATATTCGGTACTTACACATATATATTCCTTTCTTACTCATATATATTCAATTCTTACACATATATATGCACTTCTTACACATATATATTCCGTTCTTACACATATATATTCCGTTCTTACACGTACATATTCCGTTCTTACTCATATATATTCAATTCTTACACATATATATGCACTTCTTACACATATATATTCCGTTCTTACACATATATATTCAGTTCTTACAGATATATATTCAGTTCTTATGTACATATATTCAGTTCTTACGCATATATATTCAGTTCTTACACATATATATTCACTTCTTACACATATATATTCCGTTCTTACACATATATATTCAGTTCTTACACATATATATTCAGTTCTTACGCATATATATTCAGTTCTTACGCATATATATTTCGTTCTTACAAGTACATATTTCGTTCTTACACATATATATTCCGTTCTTACACATATATATTCCGTTCTTACACATATATTCCGTTCTTACACATATATATACATTTCTTACACATATATATTCAGTTCTTAAACATATATATTCCGTTCTTCCACATATATAAACATATATATTCCGTTTTTACACATATATATTCCGTTCTTACACGTACATATTCCGTTCTTACACATATATATTCCGTTATTACACATATATATTCCGTTTCTTATGCATATATATTCAGTTTTTACACATATATATACAGTTATTACCCATATATTTTCAGTTCTTACGCATATATATTCAGTTCTTACACATATATATTCAGTTCTTACACATATATATTCAGTTCTTACACATATATATTCCGTTTTTACACATATATATTCCGTTCTTACACATATATATTCCGTTCTTACACATATATATTCTGTTTTTACACATATATATTCCGTTCTTACTCCTATTTATTCCGTTCTTACGCATTTATATTCAGTTCTTACACATATATATTCAGTTCTTACACATAAATTTTCAGTTCTTACACATATATATTCAGTTCTTACGCATATATAATCCGTTCTTACACATATATATTCTTACACATATGTTCCGTTCTTACACATATATATTCAGTTCTTACGCATATATATTCCGTTCTTACACATATATATTCCGTTCTTACGCATATATATTCCGTTCTTACACATATATATTCCGTTCTTACGCATATATATTCAGTTTTTACTCATATATATTCCGTTTTTACGCATATATATTCGGTACTTACACATATATATTCCTTTCTTACTCATATATATTCAATTCTTACACATATATATGCACTTCTTACACATATATATTCCGTTCTTACACATATATATTCCGTTCTTACACGTACATATTCCGTTCTTACTCATATATATTCAATTCTTACACATATATATGCACTTCTTACACATATATATTCCGTTCTTACACATATATATTCAGTTCTTACAGATATATATTCAGTTCTTATGTACATATATTCAGTTCTTACGCATATATATTCAGTTCTTACACATATATATTCACTTCTTACACATATATATTCCGTTCTTACACATATATATTCAGTTCTTACACATATATATTCAGTTCTTACGCATATATATTCAGTTCTTACGCATATATATTTCGTTCTTACAAGTACATATTTCGTTCTTACACATATATATTCCGTTCTTACACATATATATTCCGTTCTTACACATATATTCCGTTCTTACACATATATATACATTTCTTACACATATATATTCAGTTCTTAAACATATATATTCCGTTCTTCCACATATATAAACATATATATTCCGTTTTTACACATATATATTCCGTTCTTACACGTACATATTCCGTTCTTACACATATATATTCCGTTATTACACATATTTATTCCGTTTCTTATGCATATATATTCAGTTTTTACACATATATATACAGTTATTACCCATATATTTTCAGTTCTTACGCATATATATTCAGTTCTTACACATATATATTCAGTTCTTACACATATATATTCAGTTCTTACACATATATATTCCGTTTTTACACATATATATTCCGTTCTTACACATATATATTCCGTTCTTACACATATATATTCTGTTTTTACACATATATATTCCGTTCTTACTCATATTTATTCCGTTCTTACGCATTTATATTCAGTTCTTACACATATATATTCAGTTCTTACACATAAATTTTCAGTTCTTACACATATATATTCAGTTCTTACGCATATATAATCCGTTCTTACACATATATATTCTTACACATATGTTCCGTTCTTACACATATATATTCAGTTCTTACGCATATATATTCCGTTCTTACACATATATATTCCGTTCTTACGCATATATTTTCAGTTTTTACGCATATATATTCCGTTCTTACGCATATATATTCAGTACTTACACATATATATTCATTTCTTACACATATATATTCCGTTCTTACACATATATATACAGTTTTACTTATATATATTCATTTCTTACGCATATATATTCAGTTCTTACGCATATATATTCAGTTCTTGCGCATATATATTCAGTTCTTACACATATATAGTCATTTTTTACAAAAATATCTTCAGTTCTTACACATATATATTCCGTTTTTACACATATATATTCCGTTTTACACATATATATTCTGTTCTTACACATATATATTCATACATTCAAAGAATATATTCCGTTCTTACACATAAATATTCCGTTCTTACACATATATATGCACTTCTTACACATATATATTCCGTTCTTACACATATATATTCAGTTCTTACAGATATATATTCAGTTCTTATGTACATATATTCAGTTCTTACGCATAAATATTCAGTTCTTACGCATATATATTCATTTCTTACACATATATGTTCAGTTCTTACACATATATATTCACTTCTTACACATATATATTCCGTTCTTACTAATATATATTCAGTTCTTACAGATATATATTCAGTTCTTACGCATATATATTCAGTTCTTACGCATATATATTTCGTTCTTACAAGTACATATTTCGTTCTTACACATATATATTCCGTTCTTACACATATATATTCCGTTCTTACACATACATTCCGTTCTTACACATATATATACATTTCTTACACATATATATTCAGTTCCTAAACATATATATTCCGTTCTTCCACATATATACACATATATATTCCGTTCTTACACATATATATTCCGTTCTTATACGTACATATTCCGTTCTTACACATATATATTCCGTTCTTACACATATATATATTCAGTTCTTACGCATATATATTCAGTTCTTACACATATATATACAGTTCTTACACATATATATTCAGTTCTTACGCATATATATTCAGTTCTTACACATATATATTCAGTTCTTACACATATATATTCAGTTCTTACACATATATATTCCGTTTTTACGCATATATATTCCGTTCTTACGCATATATATTCAGTACTTACACATATATATTCATTTCTTACACATATATATTCCGTTCTTACACATATATATACAGTTTTACTTATATATATTCAGTTCTTATGCATATATATTCAGTTCTTACGCATATATATTCAGTTCTTGCGCATATATATTCAGTTCTTACACATATATAGTCAGTTTTTACAAAAATACCTTCAGTTCTTACACATATATATTCCGTTTTTACACATATATATTCCGTTTTACACATATATATTCTGTTCTTACACATATATATTCATACATTCAAAGAATATATTCCGTTCTTAAACATATATATTCCGTTCTTACACATATATATGCACTTCTTACACATATATATTCCGTTCTTACACATATATATTCAGTTCTTACACATATATATTCCGTTCATACACATATATTCCGTTCTTACACATATATATTCAGTTCTTACACATATATATACAGTTTTACTTATATATATTCAGTTCTTACGCATATATATTCAGTTCTTACGCATATATATTCCGTTTTTACACATATATATTCCGTTTTACACATATATATTCTGTTCTTACACATATATATTCATACATTCAAAGAATATATTCCGTTCTTACACATATATATTCCGTTCTTACACATATATATGCACTTCTTACACATATATATTCCGTTCTTACACATATATATTCAGTTCTTACAGATATATATTCAGTTCTTATGTACATATATTCAGTTCTTACGCATATATATTCAGTTCTTACGCATACATATTCATTTCTTACACATATATGTTCAGTTCTTACACATATATATTCACTTCTTACACATATATATTCCGTTCTTACACATATATATTCAGTTCTTACAGATATATATTCAGTTCTTACGCATATATATTCAGTTCTTACGCATATATATTTCGTTCTTACAAGTACATATTTCGTTCTTACACATATATATTCCGTTATTACACATATATATTCCGTTCTTACACATACATTCGGTTCTTACACATATATATACATTTCTTACACATATATATTCAGTTCCTAAACATATATATTCCGTTCTTCCACATATATACACATATATATTCCGTTCTTACACATATATATTCCGTTCTTACACATATATATTCCGTTCTTACACATATATATTCTGTTCTCACGCATATATATTCAGTTCTTACGCATATATTTACGCATATATATTCAGTTCTTACGCATATATATTCTGTTCTTACACATATATATTTAGTTTTAGGCATATATATTCAGTTCTTACGCATATATATTCAGTTCTTACGCTTATATATTCAGTTCTTACGCATATATATTCAGTTCTTACACATATATATTCAGTTCTTACACATATATATTCAGTTCTTACTCATATATATTCCGTTCTTACACATATATATTCAGTTCTTACACATATATATTCCGTTCTTACACATATATATTCCGTTCTTACACATATATATTCTGTTCTTACACATATATATTCCGTTCTTACACATATATATTCCGTTCTTACACGTATATATTCCGTTCTTACGCATATATATTCCGTTCTTACGCATATATGTTCAGTTCTTACGCATATATATTCAGTTCTTACGCATATATATTCCGTTCTTACACATATATATTCCGTTCTTACGCATATATATTCTTACACATATATTCCGTTCTTAAAAATATATATTCCGTTCTTACACATATATATTCCATTCTAACGCATATATATTCCGTTCTTACACATATATATTCCGTTCTTACACGTATATATTCCGTTCTTACACGTATATATTCCGTTCTTACACATATATATTCCGTTTTTACACATATATATTCCGTTCTTACACGTATATTTTCTGTTCTTAAACATATATATTCCGTTCTTACACGTATATATTCCGTTCTTACACATATATATTCCGTTCTTAGACATATATATTCCGTTCTTACAAATATATTCCGTTCTTACGCATATATATTCAGTTTTACGCACATATATTCAGTTCTTACACATATATATTCAGTTCTTACACATATATTTTCCGTTCTAACGCATATATATTCCGTTCTTACACATATATATTCCGTTCTTACACGTATGTATTCCGTTCTTACACGTATATATTCCGTTCTTATACATATATATTCCGTTTTTACACATATATATTCCGTTCTTACACATATATATTCAGCTCTAACGCATATATATTCAGTTATTACACATATATATTCAGTTCTTACACATATATATTCCGTTCTTACACATATATATTCCGTTCTTACACATATATATTCCGTTCTTACACATATAAATTCCGTTCTTACACACATATATACCGTTCTTAAACATATATATTCCGTTCTTACACGTATATATTCCGTTCTTACACTTGTATATTCAGTTCTTACACATAAATATTCCGTTCTTACACATATATTCCGTTCTTACGCATATATATTCAGTTCTTACACATATATATTCCGTTCTTACACATATTTATTCCGTTCTTACACATATATATTCCGTTCTTACACATATTTATTCCGTTCTTTCCCATATATATTCAGTTTTACCCATATATATTCAGTACTTACGCATATATATTCAGTTCTTATGCATATATATTCAGTTATTACGCATATATATTGAGTTCTTACACATATATATTCAGTTCTTACACATATATATTCAGTTCTTACACATATATATTCAGTTCTTACACATATATATTCCGTTCTTACACATATTTATTCCGTTCTTACACATATATATTCCGTTCTTACACATATATATTCAGTTCTTACACATATATATTCAGTTCTTACACATATATATTCACTTCTTACGCATATATATTCAGTTCTTACGCATATATATTCAGTTCTTAAGCATATATATTCAGTTCTTACACATATATATTCAGTTTTACTTATATATATTCAGTTCTTACGCATATATATTCAGTTCTTACGCATATATATTCAGTTCTTTCGCATATATATTCAGTTCTTACACATATGTAGTCAGTTCTTACAAAAATATCTTCAGTTCTTACACATATATATTCCGTTTTTACACATATATATTCCGTTTTACACATATATATTTAGTACTTACACATATATATTCCGTTCTTACACGTATATATTCCGTTCTTACACATATATATTCCGTTCTTACACATATATATTCCGTTCTTACACATATATATTCAGTTCTTACACATATATATTCCGTTCTTACACATATATATTCCGTTCTTAACCATATATATTCCGTTCTTACGCATATATATTCAGTTCTTACGCATATATATTCAGTTCTTACGCATATATGTTCAGTTCTTACGCATATATATTCAGTTCTTACGCATATATGTTCAGTTCTTACGCATATATATTCAGTTCTTACGCATATATATATTCTGTTCTTACAGATATATAGTCAGTTCTTACACATATATATTCAGTTCTTACACATATATATTCCGTTTTTACACATATATATTCCGTTCTTACACATATAAATTCCGTTCTTACACATATATATTCCGTTCTTACACATATATATTCAGTTCTTACACATATATATTCCGTTCTTACACATATATATTCCGTTCTTACTCATATATATTCCGTTCTTACACATATATATTCCGTTCTTAAACATATATATACCGTTCTTACACATATATATTCCGTTCTTACACGTATATATTCCGTTCTTACACTTGTATATTCCGTTCTTACACATATATATTCCGTTCTTACACATATATATATTCAGCTCTTACGCATATATATTCAGTTCTTACACATATATATTCAGTTCTTACACATATATATTCCGTTCTTACACATATATATTCCGTTCTTACACATATATATTCCGTTCTTACACATATATATTCCGTTCTTACACACATATATACCGTTCTTACACATATATATTCCGTTCTTACACATATATATTCCGTTCTTACACTTGTATATTCCGCTCTTACACATATATATTCCGTTATTACACATATATTCCGTTCTTACGCATATATATTCCGTTCTTTCCCATATATATTCAGTTTTACCCATATATATTCAGTTCTTACGCATATATATTCAGTTCTTATGCATATATATTCAGTTATTACGCATATATATTCAGTTCTTACACATATATATTCAGTTCTTACACATATATATTCAGTTCTTACACATATATATTCAGTTCTTACACATATATATTCCGTTCTTACACATATTTATTCCGTTCTTACACATATATATTCCGTTCTTACACATATATATTCAGTTCTTACACATATATATTCAGTTCTTACACATATATATTCACTTCTTACGCATATATATTCAGTTATTACGCATATATATTCAGTTCTTAAGCATATATATTCAGTTCTTACACATATATATTCAGTTTTACTTATATATATTCAGTTCTTACGCATATATATGCAGTTCTTACGCATATATATTCAGTTCTTTCTCATATATATTCAGTTCTTACACATATGTAGTCAGTTCTTACAAAAATATCTTCAGTTCTTACACATATATATTCCGTTTTTACACATATATATTCCGTTTTACACATATATATTCTGTACTTACACATATATATTCCGTTGTTACACGTATATATTCCGTTCTTACACATATATATTCCGTTCTTACACATATATATTCCGTTCTTACACATATATATTCAGTTCTTACACATATATATTCCGTTCTTACACATATAAATTCCGTTCTTAACCATATATATTCCGTTCTTACTCATATATATTCAGTTCTTACTCATATATATTCAGTTCTTACGCAAATATGTTCAGTTCTTACGCATATATATTCAGTTCTTATGCATATATGTTCAGTTCTTACGCATATATATTCAGTTCTTACGCATATATATTCTGTTCTTACAGATATATAGTCAGTTCTTACAGATATATATTCAGTTCTTACACATATATATTCCGTTTTTACACATATATATTCCGTTCTTACACATATATATTCCGTTCTTACACATATATATTCCGTTCTTACACATATATATTCCGTTCTTACACATATATTCCGTTCTTACGCATATATATTCCGTTCTTTCGCATATATATTCAGTTTTACGCATATATATTCAGTTCTTACGCATATATATATTCCGTTCTTCCACATATATACACATATATATTCCGTTCTTACACATATATATTCCGTTCTTACACGTACATATTCCGTTCTTACACATATATATTCCGTTCTTACACATATATATTCCGTTCTTTCGCATATATATTCAGTTCTTACACATATATATACGGTTCTTACACATATATATTCAGTTCTTACGCATATATATTCAGTTCTTACACATATATATTCAGTTCTTACACATATATATTCAGTTCTTACACATATATATTCCGTTTTTACACATATGTATTCCGTTCTTACACATATATATTCCGTTCCTACACATATATATTCCGTTTTTACACATATATATTCCGTTCTTACTCATATATATTCCGTTCTTACGCATTTATATTCAGTTCTTACGCATATATATTCAGTTCTTACACATATATTTTCAGTTCTTACACATATATATTCAGTTCTCACGCATATATATTCCGTTCTTACACATATATATTCTTACATATAAATTCCGTTCTTACACATATATATTCAGTTCTTACGCATATATATTCCGTTCTTACACATATATATTCCGTTCTTACGCATATATTTTCAGTTTTTACGTATATATATTCCGTTCTTTCGCATATATATTCATTTCTTACACATATATATTCCGTTCTTACACATATTTATTCCGTTCTTACACATATATATTCCGTTCTTACACATATATATTCAGTTCTTACATATATATTTTCACTTCTTACACATATATATTCAGTTCTTACACATATATATTCTTTTCTTACCCGTACATATTCCGTTCTTACACATATATATTCCGTTCTTACACATATATATTCCGTTCTTACGCATATATATTCAGTTCTTACGCATATATATTCATTTCTTACACATATATATTCAGTTCTTACACATATATATTCAGTTCTTACAGATATATATTCAGTTCTTACGCATATATATTCAGTTCTTACGCATATATATTTAGTTCTTACGCATATATATTCAGTTCTTACGCATATATATTCATTTCTTACACATACATGTTCAGTTCTTACACATATATATTCCGTTCTTACACGTACATATTCCGTTCTTACACATATATATTCCGTTCTTACACATATATATTCCGTTCTTAAACATATATATTCCGTTCTTACGCATATATATTCAGTTCTTACGCATATATATTCAGTTCTTACGCATATATGTTCAGTTCTTACGCATATATATTTAGTTCTTACGCATATATGTTCAGTTCTTACGCATATATATTCAGTTCTTACGCATATATATTCCGATCTTACACATATATATTCCGTTCTTACACATATATATTCCGTTCTTACACATATATATTCCGGTCTTACACATATATTCTGTTCTTACGCATATATATTCCGTTCTTTCGCATATATATTCAGTTTTACGCATATATATTCAGTTCTTACGCATATATATTTCGTTCTTCCACATATATACACATATATATTCAGTTCTTACGCATATATATTCAGTTCTTACACATATATATTCAGTTTTTACACATATATATTCAGTTCTTACACATATATATTCCGTTTTTAAACATATATATTCCGTTCTTACACATATATATTCCGTTCTTACACATATATATTCCAATGTACACATATATATTCCGTTCTTACTCATATATATTCCGTTCTTACGCATTTATATTCAGTTCTTACACATATATATTCAGTTCTTACGCATATATTTTCAGTTCTTACACATATATATTCAGTTCTTACGCATATATATTCCGTTCTTACACATATATATTCTTACACATATGTTCCGTTCTTACACATATATATTCAGTTCTTACGCATATATATTCCGTTCTTACACATATATATTCCGTTCTTACGCATATATTTTCAGTTTTTACGCATATATATTCCGTTCTTACGCATATATATTCAGTACTTACACATATATATTCATTTCTTACATATATATTCCGTCCTTACACATATTTATTCCGTTCTTACACATATATATTCCGTTCTTGCACATATATATTCAGTTCTTACACATATATTTTCACTTCTTACACATATATATTCCGTTCTTACACATATATATTCTTTTCTTACCCGTTCATATTCCGTTCTTACACATATATATTCCATTCTTACACATATATATTCCGTTCTTACGCATATATATTCAGTTCTTACGCATATATATTAATTTCTTACACATATATATTCAGTTCTTACACATATATATTCAGTTCTTACACATATATATTCAGTTCTTACAGATATATATTCAGTTCTTACGCATATATATTCAGTTCTTACGCATATATATTTAGTTCTTACGCATATATATTCAGTTCTTACGCATATATATTCATTTCTTACACATATATTTTCAGTTCTAACACATATATATTCCGTTCTTACAGGTACATATTCCGTTCTTACACATATATATTCCGTTCTTACACATATATATTCAGTTCTTACACATATATATTCAGTTCTTACAAATATATATTCACTTCTTACACATATATATTCAGTTCTTACGCATATATATTCAGTTCTTACGCATATATATTCAGTTATTACGCATTTATATTCAGTTCTTACGCATATATATTCATTTCTTACACATATATGTTCAGTTCTTACACATATATATTCAGTTCTTACACGTACATATTCCGTTCTTACACATATATATTCCGTTCTTACACATATATATTCAGTTCTTACACATATATATTCAGTTCTTACAAATATATATTCACTTCTTACACATATATATTCAGTTCTTACGCATATATATTCAGTTCTTACGCATATATATTCAGTTCTTACGCATTTATATTCAGTTCTTACGCATATATATTCATTTCTTACACATACATGTTCAGTTCTTACACATATATATTCAGTTCTTACACGTACATATTCCGTTCTTACACATATATTTACAGTTCTTACGCATATATATTCCGTTCTTACACATATATATTCCGTTCTTACGCATATATTTTCAGTTTTTACGCATATATATTCCGTTCTTTCGCATATATATTCAGTACTTACACATATACATTCATTTCTTACACATATATATTCCGTTCTTACACATATTTATTCCGTTCTTACACATATATATTCCGTTCTTACACATATATATTCAGTTCTTACATATATATTTTCACTTCTTACACATATATATTCCGTTCTTACACATATATATTCTTTTTTTACCCGTACATATTCCGTTCTTACACATATATATTCCGTTCTTACACATATATATTCCGTTCTTACGCATATATATTCAGTTCTTACGCATATATATTCATTTCTTACACATATATATTCAGTTCTTAGACATATATATTCAGTTCTTACAGATATATATTCAGTTCTTACGCATATATATTCAGTTCTTACGCATATATATTTAGTTCTTACGCATATATATTCAGTTCTTACGCATATATATTCATTTCTTACACCTACATGTTCAGTTCTTACACATATATATTCCGTTCTTACACGTACATATTCCGTTCTTACACATATATATTCCGTTCTTACACATATATATTCCGTTCTTAAACATATATATTCCGTTCTTACGCATATATATTCAGTTCTTACGCATATATATTCAGTTCTTACGCATATATGTTCAGTTCTTACGCAAATATATTCAGTTCTTACGCATATATGTTCAGTTCTTACGCATATATATTCAGTTCTTACGCATATATATTCCGTTCTTACACATATATATTCCGTTCTTAAACATATATATTCCGTTCTTCCACATATATACACATATATATTCAGTTCTTACACATATATATTCCGTTATTACACGTACATATTCCGTTCTTACACATATATATTCCGTTCTTACACATATATATTCCGTTCTTACACATATATATTCCGTTCTTACGCATATATATTCCGTTCTTACGCATATATATTCAGCTCTTGAGCATATATATTCAGTTCTTACGCATATATATTCAGTTCTTACACATATATATTCAGTTTTACTTATATATATTCAGTTCTTACTCATATATATTCAGTTCTTACGCATATATATTCAGTTCTTTCGCATATATATTCAGTTCTTACACATATATAGTCAGTTCTCACAAAAATATCTTCAGTTCTAACACATATATATTCCGTTTTTACACATATATATTCCGTTTTACACATATATATTCTGTTCTTACACATATATATTCCGTTCTAACACGTATATTCCGTTCTTACACATATATATTCCGTTCTTACGCATATATATTCTTACACATATATTCAGTTCTTACACATATATATTCACTTCTTACACATATATATTCCGTTCTTACACATATATATTCCGTTCTTACGCATATATATTCAGTTCTTACGCATATATATTCCGTTCTTACGCATATATATTCAGTTCTTACACATATATATTCACTTCTTACACATATATATTCCGTTCTTACACATATATATTCCGTTTTTACACATATATATTCAGTTCTTACACATATATATTCCGTTCTAACACATATATATTTCGTTCTTACACATATATATTCCGTTCTGACGCATATATGTTCAGTTCTTACGCATATATTTACGCATATATATTCAGTTCTTACGCATATATATTCAGATCTTACACATATATATTCCGTTCTTACACATATATATTCCGCTCTTACACATAGATATTCCGTTCTTACACATATATATTCCGTTCTTAAACATATATATTCCGTTCTTACACATATATATTCTGTTCTGACGCATATATATTCAGTTCTTACGCATATATTTACGCATATATATTCAGTTCTTACGCATATATATTCTGTTCTTACACATATATATTTAGTTTTACGCATATATATTCAGTTCTTACGCATATATATTCAGTTCTTACACATATATATTCATTTCTTACTCATATATATTCCGTTCTTACACATATATATTCAGTTCTTACACATATATATTCCGTTTTTACACATATATATTCCGTTCTTACACATATATATTCTGTTCTTACACATATATAGTCCGTTCTTACACATATATATTCCGTTCTTACACGTATATATTCCGTTCTTACGCATATATATTCCGTTCTTACGCATATATGTTCAGTTCTTACGCATATATATTCAGTTCTTACGCATATATATTCCGTTCTTACACATATATATTCCGTTCTTACGCATATATATTCTTACACATATATTCAGTTCTTACACATATATATTCCGTTCTTACACATATATATTCCGTTCTAACGCATATATATTCCGTTCTAACACATATATATTCCGTTCTTACACGTATATATTCCGTTCTTACACATATATATTCCGTTCTTACACATATATATTCCGTTCTTACACGTATATTTTTTGTTCTTAAACATATATATTCCGTTCTTGCACGTATATATTCCGTTCTTACACATATATATTCCGTTCTTAGACATATATATTACGTTATTACACATATATTCCGTTCTTACGCATATATATTCAGTTTTACGCACATATATTCAGTTCTTACGCATATATATTCAGTTCTTACACATATATATTCAGGTCTTACACATATATATTCCGTTCTTACACATATATATTCCGTTCTTACGCATATATATTTCGTTCTTACACATATATATTCCGTTCTTTCACGTATATAATCCGTTCTTACACATATATCTTCCGTTCTTACGCATATATATTAATTTCTTACACATATTTGTTCAGTTCTTACGCATATATATTCAGTTTAACGCATATATATTCAGTTATTACACATATATATTCTGTTCTTACGCATATATATTCAGTTCTTACCGATATATATTCAGTTCTTACGCATATATATTCAGTTCTTACGCATATATATTCCGTTCTTACTCATATATATTCAGTCATTACGCATATATATTCAGTTCTTACGCATATATATTCAGTTCTTACGCATATATATTCAGTTCTTACGCATATATATTCAGTTTAACGCATATATATTCAGTTTAACGCATATATATTCAGTTATTACACATATATATTCTGTTCTTACGCATATATATTCAGTTCTTACCGATATATATTCAGTTCTTACGCATATATATTCAGTTCTTACACATATATATTCAGTTCTAACACATATATATTCAGTTCTTACACATATATATTCAGTTCTTACACATATACATTCAGATCTTACACATATATATTCAGTTCTTAAACATATATATTCCGTTCTTACGCATATATATTCCGTTCTTTCCCATATATATTCAGTTTTACCCATATATATACAGTTCTTACGCATATATATTCAGTTCTTACGCATATATATTCAGTTATTACGCATATATATTCAGTTCTTACACATATATATTCAGTTCTTACACATATATATTAAGTTCTTACACATATATATTTAGTTCTTACACATATATATTCCGTTCTTACACATATTTATTCCGTTCTTACACATATATATTCCGTTCTTACACATATATATTCAGTTCTTACACATATATATTCACTTCTTACACATATATATTCAGTTCTTACGCATATATATTCAGTTCTTACGCATATATATTCAGCTCTTACGCATATATATTCAGTTCTTACACATATATATTCAGTTTTACTTATATATATTCAGTTCTTACGCATATATATTCAGTTCTTACGCATATATATTCAGTTCGTTCGCATATATATTCAGTTCTTACACATATGTAGTCAGTTCTTACAAAAATATCTTCAGTTCTTACAAATATATATTCCGTTTTTACACATATATATTCCGTTTTACACATATATATTCTGTACTTACACATATATATTCCGTTCTTACACGTTTATTTTCCGTTCTTACACATTTATATTCCGTTCTTACACATATATATTCCGTTCTTACACATATATATTCAGTTCTTACACATATATATTCCGTTCTTACACATATATATTCCGTTCTTAAACATATATATTCCGTTCTTACGCATATATATTCAGTTCTTACGCATATATATTCAGTTCTTACGGATATATATTCAGTTCTTATGCATATATATTCTTTGCTTACAGATATATAGTCAGTTATTACACATATATATTCAGTTCTTACACATACATATTCCGTTCTTACACATATATATTCCGTTCTTACACATATATATTCCGTTCTTACACATATATATTCCGTTCTTACGCATATATATATTCCGTTCTTTCGCATATATATTCAGTTTTACGCATATATATTCAGTTCTTACGCATATATATTCCGTTCTTACACATATATATTCCGTTCTTACACATATATATTCAGTTCTTACACATATATATTCCGTTCTTACTCATATATATTCAGTTCTTACGCATATATATTCAGTTCTTACGCATATATTTTTAGTTCTTACGCATATATATTCAGTCCTTACGCATATATATTCAGTTCTGACGAATATATATTCAGTTCTTACACATATATATTCAGTTCTTACACATATATATTCAGTTCTTACACATATATTCAGTTCTTACACATATATATTCAGTTCTTACACATATATATTCAGTTCTTACACATATATATTCAGTTCTTACACATATATATACAGTTCTTACACATATATTTTCCGTTCTTACGCATATATATTCTAACACATACATTCCGTTCTTACACATATATATTCCGTTCTTACACATATATATTCAGTTCTTACACATATATATTCAGTTCTTACACATATATTCCGTTCTTACTCATATATATTCAGTTCTTACGCATATATATTCAGTTCTTACGCATATATTTTTAGTTTTTACGCATATATATTCAGTTCTTACGCATATATATTCAGTTCTGACGCATATATATTCAGTTCTTACACATATATATTCAGTTCTTACACATATATATTCAGTTCTTACACATATATATTCCGTTCTTACACATATATATTCCGTTCTTACACATATATATTCCGTTCTTGCACATATATATTCCGTTCTTACACATATATATTCCGTTCTTACGTATATATATTCCGTTCTTTCGCATATATATTCAGTTTTACGCATATATTGTCAGTTCTTACGCATATATATTCCGTTCTTACACATATATATTCCGTTCTTACACATATCTATTCAGTTCTTACACATATATATTCCGTTCTTACTCATATATATTCAGTTCTTACGCATATATATTCAGTTCTTACGCATATATTTTTAGTTCTTACGCATATATATTCAGTTCTTACGCATATATATTCAGTTCTGACGCATATATATTCAGTTCTTACACATATATATTCAGTTCTTACATATATATATTCAGTTCTTACACATATATATTCAGTTCTTACACATATACATTCAGTTCGTACACATATATATTCAGTTCTTACACATATATATACAGTTCTTACACATATGTTTTCCGTTCTTACGCATATATATTCTTAAACATACATTCCGTTCTTACACATATATATTCCGTTTTTACACATATATATTCCGTTCTTACACATATATATTCAGTTCTTACACATATATATTCCGTTCTTACTCATATATATTCAGTTCTTACGCATATATATTCAGTTCTTACGCATATATTTTTAGTTCTTACGCATAAATATTCAGTTCTTACGCATATATATACAGTTCTGACGCATATATATTCAGTTCTTACACATATATATTCAGTTCTTACACATATATATTCAGTACTTACACATATATGATCAGTTCTTACACATATATATTCAGTTCTTACACTTATATATTCAGTTCTTACACATATATATTCAGTTCTTACACATATATATACAGTTCTTACACATATATTTTCCGTTCTTACGCATATATATTCTAACACATACATTCCGTTCTTACACATATATATTCAGTTCTTACACACATATATTCCGTTCTTATACATATATATTCCGTTCTTACGCATATATATTCAGTTCTTACGCATATATATTCCCTTCTTACGCATATATATTCCGTTCTTACACATATATATTCAGTTCTTACACATATATATTCACTTCTTACACATATATATTCCGTTCTTACGCATATATATTCTAACACATATATTCCGTTCTTACACATATATATTCCGTTCTTACATATATATATTCCGTTCTTACACATATATGTTCCGTTCTTACACATATATATTCCGTTCTTACGCATATATATTCCGTTCTTACGCACATATATTCCGTTCTTACGCATATATATTCTGTTGTTACGCATATATATTCAGTTCTAACGCATATATATTCAGTTCTTACACATATATATTCAGTTTAACGCATATATATTCAGTTCTTACAAATATATATTCAGTTCTTACACATATATATTCAGTTTTTACAAATATATATTCAGTTCTTACACATATATATTTAGTTCTTACACATATATATTCACTTCTTACACATATATATTCCGTTCTTACGCATATATGTTTAGTTCTTACACATATATTTTCCGTTCTAACGCATATATATTACGTTCTTACACATATATATTCCGTTCTTACACGTATATATTCCGTTCTTAAACATATATATTCCGTTTTTACACATATATATTCCGTTCTTACATATATGTATTCCGTTCTTACACATATATGTTCCGTTCTTACACATATATATTCCGTTCTTACGCATATATATTCCGTTCTTACACATATATATTCCGTTCTTACGCATATATATTCAGTTCTTACAGATATATATTCAGTTCTTACGCATATATATTCAGTTCTTACGCATAATATTCAGTTCTTACGCATATATGTTCAATTCTTACGCATATATATTCAGTTCTAACGCATATATATTCCGTTCTTACACATATATATTCCGTTCTTACGCATATATATTCTTACACATATATTCCGTTCTTACACATACATATTCCGTTCTTACACATATATATTCCGTTCTTACACATACATATTCCGTTCTTACACATATATATTCCGTTCTTACACATATATATTCCGTTCTTACACATTTATATTTCGTTCTCACACATATATATTCCGTTCTTACAAATATATATTCCGTTCTTACACATACATATTCCGTTCTAACACATATATATTCCGTTCTTACGCATATATATTCCGTTCTTACAAATATATATTCCGTTCTTACACATACATATTCCGTTCTTACACATATATATTCCGTTCTTACGCATATATATTCAGTTCTTACACATATATATTCATTTCTTACGCATATATGTTGAGTTCTTACGCATATATGTTCAGTTATTACGCATATATATTCAGTTCGTACGCATATATGTTCAGTTCTTACGCATATATTCAGTTCTAAAGCATATATATTCAGTTCTTACGCATATATTCAGCTCTTACGCATATATATTCAGTTCTTACGCATATATGTTTAGTTATTACGCATATATGTTCAGTTCTTACACCTATATATTCAGTTCTTACGCATATTTATTCAGTTCTTGCGCATAAATATTCAGTTCTTACGCATATATATTCAGTTCTTACTCATATATATTCAGTTCTTACACATATATATTCAGATCTTACACATATATATTCAGTTCTTACACATATATATTCAGTTCTTACAAATATATATTCCGTTCTTACACATACATATTCCGTTCTTACACGTACATATTCCGTACTTACGCATATATATTCCGTTCTTACGCATATATGTTCAGTTCTTACACATATATTTTCCGTTCTAACACATATATATTCCGTTCTTACACATATATATTCCGTTCTTACACGTATATATTCCGTTCTTACACGTATATATTACGTTCTTACACGTATATATTCCGTTCTTACACATATATATTCCGTTTTTACACATATATATTCCGTTCTTACACATATATATTCAGCTCTTACGCATATATATTCACTTCTTACGCATATATATTCAGTTCTTACGCATATATATTCAGTTCTTACACATATATATTCAGTTCTTACACATATATATTCCGTTCTTACACGTATATATTCCGTTCTTACACGTATATATTCCGTTCTTACACATATATATTCCGTTTTTACACATATATATTCCGTTCTTACATATATATATTCCGTTCTTACACATATATGTTCCGTTCTTACACATATATATTCCGTTCTTACGCATATATATTCCGTTCTTACACATATATATTCCGTTCTTACGCATATATATTCAGTTCTTACGGATATATATTCAGTTCTTACGCATATATATTCAGTTCTTACGCATAATATTCAGTTCTTACGCATATATGTTCAATTCTTACGCATATATATTCAGTTCTAACGCATATATATTCCGTTCTTACACATATATATTCCGTTCTTACGCATACATATTCTTACACATATATTCCGTTCTTACACATACATATTCCGTTCTTACACATATATATTCCGTTCTTACACATACATGTACATATTCCGTTCTTACACATATATATTCCGTTCTTACACATATATATTCCATTCTTACACATTTATATTTCGTTCTCACACATATATATTCCGTTCTTACAAATATAGATTCCGTTCTTACACATACATATTCCGTTCTTACACATATATATTCCGTTCTTACGCATATATATTCCGTTCTTACAAATATATATTCCGTTCTTACACATACATATTCCGTTCTTACACATATATATTCCGTTCTTACGCATATATATTCAGTTCTTACACATATATATTCAGCTATTACGCATATATGTTTAGTTCTTACGCATATATGTTCAGTTATTACACATATATATTCAGTTCGTACGCATATATGTTCAGTTCTTACGCATATATATTCAGTTCTAACGCATATATATTCAGTTCTTACGCATATATTCAGTTCTTAAGCATATATATTCAGTTCTTACGCATATATGTTCAGTTATTACGCATATATGTTCAGTTCTTACACCTATATGTTCAGTTCTTATGCATATTTATTCAGTTCTTGCGCATATATATTCAGTTCTTACGCATATATATTCAGTTCTTACTCATATATATTCAGTTCTTACACATATATATTCAGCTCTTACACATATATATTCAGCTCTTACAAATATATATTCCGTTCTTACACATACATATTCCGTTCTTACACGTACATATTCCGTACTTACGCATATATATTCCGATCTTACGCATATATGTTCAGTTCTTACACATATATTTTCCTTTCTAACGCATATATATTCCGTTCTTACACATATATATTCCGTTCTTACACGTATATATTCCGTTCTTACACGTATATATTCCGTTCTTACACATATATATTCCGTTTTTTACACATATATATTCCGTTCTTACACATATATATTCAGCTCTTACGCATATATATTCACTTCTTACGCATATATATTCAGTTCTTACGCATATATATTCAGTTCTTACACATATATATTATGTTCTTACACATATATATTCAGTTCTTACACATATATATTCAGTTCTTACACATATATATTCAGTTCTTACACATATATATTCCGTTCTTACACATATATATTCCGTTCTTACACATATATATTCCGTTCTTACACATATATATTCCGTTCTCACAAATATATATTCCGTTCTTACACATATATATTCCGTTCTTACGGATATATATTCCGTTCTTACGCATATATATTCAGTTCTTACGCATATATATTCCGTTCTTTCGCATATATATTCAGTTTTACACATATATATTCAGTTCTTACGCATATATATTCAGTTCTTACACATATATATTCAGTTCTTACACATATATATGTAGTTCTTACGCATATATATTCCGTTCTTACACATATATATTCCTTTCTTACGCATATATATTCTTACACATATATTCCGTTCTTACACATATATATTTAGTTCTTAGAGATATATATTCCGTTCTTACACATATATATTCCGTTCTTACGCATATATATTCAGTTCTTACGCATATATATTCCGTTCTTACAGATATATATTCCATTCTTACACATTTATATTTCGTTCTTACACATATATATTCCGTTCTTACAAATATATATTCCGTTCTTACACATACATATTCCGTTCTTACACATATATTTTCCGTTCTTACGCATATATATTCAGTTCTTACACATATATATACAGTTCTTACACATATATATTCAGTTCTTACGCATACATATACAGTTCTTACGCATATATTTTTAGGTTTTACGCATATATATTCAGTTCTTACGCATATATATTCAGTTCTGACGCATATATATTCAGTTCTTACACATATATACAGTTCTTACACATATATATTCATTTCTTACACATATATATTCAGTTCTTACACATATATATTCCGTTCTTACACATATATATTCCGTTCTTACACATATATATTCCGTTCTTACACATATATATTCCGTTCTTATGCATATATATTCCTTTCTTTCGCATATATATTCAGTTTTACGCATATATTGTCAGTTCTTACGCATATATTTTCCGTTCTTACACATATATATTCCGTTCTTACACATATATATTCAGTTCTTACACATATATATTCCGTTCTTACTCATATATATTCTTACACATACATTCCGTTCTTACACATATATATTCCGTTCTTACACATATATATTCCGTTCTTACACATATATATTCAGTTCTTACACATATATATTCCGTTCTTACTCATATATATTCAGTTCTTACGCATATATATTCAGTTTCTTACGCATATATTTTTTAGGTTTTTACGCATATATATTCAGTTCTTACGCATATATATTCAGTTCTGACGCATATATATTCAGTTCTTACACATATATATACAGTTTCTTACACATATATATTCATTTCTTACACATATATATTCAGTTCTTACACATATATATTCCGTTCTTACACATATATATTGCGTTCTTACACATATATATTCCGTTCTTACACATATATATTTCCGTTATTACACATATATATTCCGTTCTTACGCATATATATTCCTTTTCTTTCGCATATATATTCAGTTTTTACGCATATATTGTCAGTTTCTTACGCATATATATTCCGTTCTTACACATATATATTCCGTTCTTACACATATATATTCAGTTCTTACACATATATATTCCGTTCTTACTCATATATATTCAGTTCTTACGCATATATATTCAGTTCTTACGCTTATATTTTTAGTTTCTTACGCATATATATTCAGTTCTTACGCATATATATTCAGTTCTGACGCATATATATTCAGTTCTTACACATATATATTCAGTTCTTACACATATATATTCAGTTCTTACACATATATATTCAGTTCTTACACATATATATTCAGTTCTTACACATATATATACAGTTCTTACACATATATATTCCGTTCTTACACATATATATTCAGTTCTTACACATATATATTCCATTCTTACTCATATATATTCAGTTCTTACGCATATATATTCAGTTTCTTACGCATATATTTTTTAGTTCTTACGCATATATATTCAGTTCTTACGCATATATATTCAGTTATGACGCATATATATTCAGTTCTTACACATATATATTCAGTTCTTACACATATATATTCAGTTCTTACACATATATATTCAGTTCTTACACATATATATTCAGTTTCTTACACATATATATTCAGTTCTTACACATATATATACAGTTCTTACACATATATTTTTCCGTTCTTACGAATATATATTCTTACACATACATTCCGTTCTTACACATATATATTCAGTCCTTACACACATATATTCCGTTCTTACACATATATATTCCGTTTCTTACGCATATATATTCAGTTCTTACGCATATATATTCCGTTCTTACTCATATATATTCCGTTTCTTACACATATATATTCAGTTCTTACACATATATATTCACTTCTTACACATATATATTCCGTTCTTACACATATATATTCCGTTCTTACACATATATATTCCGTTCTTACAATATATATATTCCGTTCTTACACATATATGTTCCGTTCTTACACATATATATTCCGTTCTTACACATATATATTCAGTTCTTACGCATATATATTCCGTTTCTTATACATATATATTCCGTTCTTACGCATATATATTTCAGTTCTTACACATATATATTCATTTCTTACACTTATATGTTCAGTTCTTACACATATATATTCCGTTCTAACGCATATATATTCCGTTCTTACACATATATATTCCGTTCTAACGCATATATATTCCGTTCTTACACATATATATTCAGTTCTTACGCATATATATTCCGTTCTTACACATATATATTCCGTTCTTACGCATATATATTTCTTACACATATATTCCGTTCTTACACATATATATTCCGTTCTTACACATATATATTCCGTTCTAACGCAATATATTCCGTTCTTACACATATATATTTCCGTTCTTACATGGATATATTCCGTTCTTAAACGAATATATTCCGTTCTTACACATATATATTCCGTTTATACACATAGATATTCCGTTCTTACACATATATATTCTGTTCTTACACATATATATTCCGTTCTTACATGTATATATTCCGTTCTTACATGTATATATTCCGTTCTTACACATATATATTCCGTTCTTACATATATTTTCCGTTGTTACGCATATATATTCCGTTCTTTCGCATATATATTCAATTTTTACGCATATATATTCAGTTTCTTACGCATATATATTCAGTTCTTACATGTAGATATGGGAAAAGTGTGACTTTAGTGTTTACATGGGTCGTTTGTAATTGCTTATTGTGGTTTTAGTTCTAGCATTGCCCATGAAAAAAAATAAAATGAAATGATGTAAAAAATGATTGAATTGGTATTTCCTTTTTATTTTATTGAAAAAACATTCAACCCATCGATATATATAACCCAAAAACGTGAGCGGTGTAGTTAGCAGTTTTGAGAAGTGTATATTCCGTTCTTACACATATATGTTTCAGTTCTTACACGAATATATTTCCGTTCTTACACATATATATTCCGTTCTTACGCATATATATTCAGTTTTTTTCGCATATATAATCCGTTCTTACGCATATATATTCAGTTCTGACGCTTATATATTCAATTCTTACGCATATATGATCAGTTCTTACGCATATATGTTCAGTTATTATGCATATATTTTTCAGTTATGACGCATATATGTTCAGCTCTTACGCATATATGTTCAGTTTTTTACGCATATATATTCAGTTCTTACGCATATATATTCAGTTTTTACGCATATATATTCTTACATATATATTCCGTTCTTACACATATATATTCAGTTCTTACACATATATATTCCGTTCTTACGCATATATATTCCGATCTTACTCACATATATTCCGTTCTTACGCATATATATTCAGTTCTTAAGCATATATATTCAGTTTCTGACGCATATATATTCAGTTCTTACGCATACATATTGAGTTTGTACGAATATATAATCAGTTCTTTCGCATATATAATCCGTTCTTACGCATATATATTCAGTTCTGACGCTTATATATTCAGTTCTTACGCATATATGTTCAGTTTCTTACGCATATATGTTCAGTTCTTATGCATATATTTTCAGTTCTGACGCATATATATTCAGTTCTTACGCATATATGTTCAGCTCTTACGCATATATGTTTCAGTTCTTACGCATATATATTCAGTTTCTTACACATATATATTCCGTTTTTTACACATATATATTCCGTTCTTAGACATATATATTGCGTTCTTACGCATATATATTCAGTTCTTACACATATATATTCAGTTCTTACACATATATATTCAGTTCTTACACATATATATTCAGTTTTAAGCATATATATTCAGTTCTTACGCATATATATTCAGTTCTTACGCATATATATTCAGTTCTTACGCATATATATTCAGTTATTTTGCATATATATTCAGTTCTTACGCATATATATTCAGTTCTTACGCATATATATTCAGTTCTTACACATATATATTCCGTTCTTACACGTATATATTCCGTTCTTACACATATATATTCCTCTTTTACACATATATATTCCGTCCTTACACG
>JAWPHD010022062.1:0-26309 GCA_037043455.1 Cyrtodaria siliqua
AGACGTATCCATGGATATGATTTTAATCGTTATTGTTTAAAGTTATTTTAGACCAATTCGTTTCGACTGGTCACAAATTTTATGGTCATGGGTTCATATCATTCTCGAGGACAACTTGTTTTCACTATATCTTTTTTTGTTAGCTATTTTTACCACCACAGTAACTCAATTGTATTAAGCTAGGGAGGTCGTTGAGAAATACGAGAAACATATATGACTATCTCTCTCTCTCGCCGTTTCGGCGTCAGCATCTTTATGAGTAGCCCCACGTTCAATCCGAGTGGGTGTCAAACATTTATGTTACACCGGCAACAACTACAGGCAATACATAAAGGCAATACTTTAATCTTGCACATGAGGTGTTATCTTATTGATTATACTGGCAACAAGAATAGCCAATAATATACGCGTGTAAATGAGGTATTTGACAACATCGGCAACTCCTAAAGGCAATAATATAATCGTGCACATGAAGTGTTCTTTTATTGACCATACTTGTAATAAATTTGTTTGCTTGTTTGTTTGTTTGTTTGGTGTTTTACGTCATTTTCAACACAAGTACGGTTATATATGATAGTCGATCGTTTGTGGTGGAGTCAGATCACTCAATTGTCCACTTTTCCTGGGTAGAACCAGTACTCTACACCTTCCACCATGCGTAGGTATCGACATAATATCCCCGTTTAAATTAATTATTTGACAATACCGACAACAACTAAAAGCAATAAAATACTCGTGCAAGATTATATATTTGCCAATGCCAGTAACAACTAGAGGCAAAAATATAATCTTGCACATGAGGTGTTTCACCAGACTGGCAAAAATAAGAGCCAATAATATACTCATGTAAATGAGGTATTTGAGCTAGAGGCATACAACAATAGTGCAATAAAGGTATTTGACAATATCAACAATAAAACATAATTTGTAAGAGGATATAGCTTGACGGGAATTTATTTATTTATAATGTCCCGTTGTATTGGGATGACAATAGAGTATGAGTGCACTTTGGGGCCACTCTAGAGCCTCGTTTAAATGCCCAGTGAACCTTTTGCCTCTGACTATTCCTAGGCGTCAGCCCTATTGTCAACCTTTTATGGTTGTTATGAAATTTGCTGTTTGTTTCCATGCGTGATTTTGGTTGACTGGTCGGTAATGCTACATCCGGTTCATCTTTTGTATCTTTTTTGGATATTCATATAATATGTTTGGCATTCTCCATTGCCATTCAATGTTTTTTTGTACTCAAATGATAAATCAGTTTGCTGTCTGCAATATGCAACATGTTAAATGAGCGAGCATACCAAAGTAGACACAAATGTCAAACAGGAAATACACCATTCACAGAACGCAGTCAAACAAAACACGCATCCAAACCACGCAATAATTACTAGAATAATTAGAAAGAAAAAATGCGATATTATAATCTTAAAAGTTATAACAATACGTTTGATAATGCTCGTTAAGGCAAATGGTTTGTTGAATATATTGATCGTAAAGAGAATTCCGTACAGTAATAAGGACAGGGTAATGTGGTTTATTTTAAAAAGAAACCAGATGTTATGTTTGTTCCTGGGGCTAATTCATCTAATGTAAAACTGGATAATATGAATTCTGGTTATGCTAATTAGAAGCGTTAACACCTGATTTGGAGATATCGTGGATTCACAAAGAGTGTTCTGGGTAATTTATTTACAATAACAGATAACTGAGATTCTGAGCGATATGTTGACATTCTACATTGTATTAGACTGACATCTCTACATACCATCAGCCTTGTTCCATTTTTTATGTCATTTTTCACGATTCATCTAAATATGTATTCCTATCATAATTTGTGCACTTCATAAATACGCATCTTTTCCAATAACATCCATCCAGGGATTTTGCAAACTACGTTCGCTGTTCTATTAATATTAACGGTTGTAAGTAATGATGAGGAAGACGGAGTTCTTCATTTATTTGTATGTGTGAAATGCTGGAGCGATTTCGATGCATCAGATGTATGTGATCAATACATAGAATATAATGACAATACAGTACAGCTGAGGTTTGGCGCATGCAAAACAATCACGACAATACAGTACAGCTGAGGTTTGGCGCATGCACAACGGTTTGACGCATGCAAAACAATCAAGACAATACAGTACAGTTGAGGTTAGGCGCATGCAAAACGGTTTGGCGTATGCAAAACAATCACTACAATACAGTACAGTTGAGGTTTGGCGCATGCAAAACAATCAAGACAATACAGTACAGTTGAGGTTTGACGCATGCCAATCAAGACAATACAGTACAGTTGAGGTTTGGCGCATGCAAAACAATCAAGGCAATACAGTACAGTTGAGGTTTGGAGCATGCAAAACAATAAAGACAATATAGTACAGTTGAGGTTTGGCGCATGCAAAACAATCACGACAATACAGTTCTGCTGAGGTTTGGCGCATGCACAATGGTTTGACGCATGCAAAACAATCAAGACAATACAGTACAGTTGAGGTTTGGCGAATGCAAAACGGTTTGGCGTATGCAAAACAATCACGACAATACAGTAAAGTTGAGGTTTGGCGCATGCAAAACAATCAAGACAATACAGTACAGTTGAGGTTTGGCGCATGCAAAACAATCAAGACAATACAGTACAGATGAGGTTGGGCGCATGCAAAACAATAAAGACAATACAGTACAGTTGAGGTTTGGCGCATGCAAAACAATCAAGACAATACAGTACAGTTGAGGTTTGGCGCATGGAAACAATCAAGCAATACATTACAGTTGAGGTTTGGCGCATGCAAAACAATCAAGACAATACAGTACAGATGAGGTTGGGCGCATGCAAAACAATCAAGACAATACAGTACAGTTGAGGTTTGGCGCATGCAAAACAATCTAGACGATACAGTACAGATGAGGTTTGGTGCATGCAAAACAATTAAGACAACACAGTACAGCTGAGGTTTGGCGCATGCAAAACAATCAAGACAATACAGTACAGTTGAGGTTTGGCGCAGTGGTACCGTTGCAACTCTAGTCAATGTTCAAAATAAAAAAGAACACATGTTGTTACAAACAAATGATTTATTAAAGCTCACTGCCATGATAAACTTAGAAGAATGGACTTAAAAGAAGTCACTGAAACACAATTCTGCATGATATAGGCATGGTTATGATACATGCTAACAGAAAAATATGGATATGTTTGACTTATTTTTGTCTAGGTTTGCTAGTGTTGTCCTAATAAAACACCTGACATAACCCATTAAATTGATTTTCAATTGACTCTTATACATTTAATGAAAGTGATATTTTACCGCCCCATTCACTGTATAGAGAAGGCTAAAAATATCGGTCAGGGAAAGCAGCATTCAAGGACGACATTCAACCACAAAACACAAAAAAAAACACGCAAACAGACAAACGAAAAGGCAAAAGTAATAAAAAATGCAAACGACATCACAAATACAACATGTCTAGTTTTAACCAGTATTTAAGTTTTAGAAGGAAGGACATTGGTACATGTTATAATGATTCTCTGCATTAAATTGGACCGCATATATACCCGATTTCGCCTTACACTGTTGAACTTTTTTGTTGGCGATTTATATCCGTACTACCAGAATTCTTTGGCTTTATCAGCGGTTTGAATTTTTTTTTTATTGTTTTAGACGGGTTCTAACATATCGGTGTTACATTCCCAAATACTTCTTATTTTAATTTGAAATTGTTGGTTCTACTACTCCAACCTTCCAGCTGTTGTCGGCTGTTTAATTTAACAGTTTGACTGTTACTTGTGATACACAGGTTTCTTAACCTCTAATACCAACTAAATTCCATTTCGTTTATTTAGCTCATTGCTTTCTCGTTTAAGGCAAACAATTCTGTTAGAAACTAGGTCCATATGCCGCTGGTTTAAAGGTTCCATGTTCACCGTCACATGCATATCATCTTCGGGATGGCTCAGATTGTCGTAGTATTGACATTGTAAACATTTATTTCTTCTCACCTCGAGACTAGATGTTGTAAACAGTAGCAAGGATTATTCACAACCGTTTATAATGAGTCTCAATTAAAAGGAGAATACAATATCTTCATATTTATTGTGTTCGACGATTTCCAGATATTTCCTTGCATACCCCTTTTGCATTCTAGATACTAAATTATGTCGTAATCAGTTTACCGTTAATGTGCTTTTTTTCAAGGTGTCAGCAATACTACAATTTCGAAGACGAATAATAATGATAAGAAAAGTGCACACTGCTCTGAAATGAATAATAAAACAGACATAATAAGTTCCTTAAAACGGAGGTTCACATTTTCTAAGTATCGAGTTTCGAGTAGTGAATATCGGGTTTCAAGTGGAGAAAATCGAGTTTCGAGTAGAAAATATCAAGTTTCGAGTAGGGAAAATCGAGTTTTGAGTAGACAAAATCGAGTTTCGAGTAGACAATATCGAGTTCGAGTAGAGAAAATCGAGTTTCGAGTAGACAAAATCGAGTTTCGAGTGGAGAAAATCGAGTTTCGAGTAGAGAAAATCGAGTTTCGAGTAGAGTATATCAAGTTTCGAGTAGAGAAAATCGAGTTTCGAGTAGACAATATCAAGTTTTGAGTAGATAAAATCTAAGTTTAAAAATTACTAACAGAAAACAGTCAAATATGAGCAGCAATTGTGTTATATTTGTATCCAAGTATTTTCATCCTCATCTGTCTTATTTATACCCTTACAAAAGCCCTTGTAACAGTAACATCAAGTTTCCAAGTTTATTTTGTACAGTTTATAACAAATGATGACTCGTGATCTTACTCCAGGACAAAAAAATAATTGTTTCAATGATAGTTTGGGCTTGATAATTAAAGATCGAGATTTGTTCTCCTGAGAAACTACGATGCACAGAATCATTTAATCATTTATAATATATAATATATATATATAAGCTATCAGCATGTGATTAAATTTCTGCTGAACATACTGATCAGCTTGGTCATTTCAGTTCCGCCAGATGTTGGATACACAAACAATATATATATAAGTATAGATTGCATTAAAAAAAATATTTCTGAAATTAATTTACAAAGTAGCGTTCACTATTGTATTAGTCCACTACCAGTGTATTACCAGGGGGACTATAAGTTAATTTACTCGCTGTCTATCTGTCCGTCTGTCTGTATGTCCGCAAAAGTGGACAGTAATAACACCTCCACACATTTTTATGAAATGTGCCCGTGCAAGTTTTTGTTCCATTTTAATTTGGCCGTTTGGAGCCTATTTTCTTGTTCTGTCTTCGATGACTGCATTATGTGATTACGGGTTAACGGCTTCAGGTATTTTTTATGAAATGTTCCATGTTCATTAAGGTAAAAAAACAAGAGCATCGCCAAGCGGAGCATATACGCCCGTCGTTTCATTGTTGTAGACCTGATACCTTGAAGGAAAATAATTCAAAGACATATAAATCAGAGCGCTATGGACCTTTATCAGATGTATTCATCGTGTCATGTTGAAGATGTGTACAGTTTTCACATTTTCTAAGGATCGAGTTTCGAGTAGAGAATGTCGAGTTTCGAGTAGAGAAAATCGAGTTTCGAGTAGAGAATATCGAGTTTCGAGTAAAGTATATCGAGTTTCGAGTGGAGAATATCGAGTTTCGAGTAGACAATATCGAGTTTCGAGTAGATAATATCGAGTTTCGCGTAGACAATATCGAGTTTCGAGTAGAGAAAATCTAAGGTTGAAAATTACCAACAGAAAACAGTCAAATATTAGCAGCAATGGTATTATAAAGGCAGCAGAGATATATCCAAGTATTTTCATCTTTATATATAATCACATGTCTTATTAATAAATACCCTTGCATAAGCCTTTGTAACAGTAAATCAAGTTTCCAAGTTTATTTTGTAAAGTATATAAACAAATGATGACTCGTGATCTTACTCCAGGAAAAAACAACAACAGATTGGTTTCAATGATCGTTTGGGATTGATAATTGACTCTTGATAATTAATATCCGGGAACCTGCCCTTCTCTTACTTGCGGAACTTCGTGAATTCTGGAAGAATTTTGATCATGCAGAGCACACCTAGTGATTAGCTCTACTAAGCGAGCGATTTCCTTCGCCGCAAATACCTGAGGCTTGCGCATATAGTCAAAGCGTTCAGTATTCACGAACAAACGACATTTTCCTATAACCTTTCGTTATAAATGAATAAATTGCTTTTTTTTTGATTTTTTGATGAATTTAACCAAGCGCGGATCCATGGGGTGGGAGTGGGGACGGAGCTGGCGCGCGCCCCACTAAAACCTGCCAAAACACTTGGGTTTGTGTAGACTTCCTATTGCGTTTGATTCTGAAATAAAAATACAATAATAAAAACATTAGTTTGTAATGTATATACAGTATTGGTGAGATATGCTTAGTTTTATTTTTTAAGTATAAATCTCTCTCTGTCTCTGTCTCTGTCTGTCTCTGGCTCTCTCTCCCTCTCTCTCTCCGCTTATATTTGACTTACTTTATGAGGATGCGCTCTCTTCTTACCTCAGGATACGGTGCCGGTCTTATAACGCAGTTGTGAACATTAATACGGGATACGTTGCCGTACACGCGATTGACCTTATTTGTTTCCATTAAAATACAAATTAAAAGCATACTGTGTGTCATTCAAGGTATGTCTAATGTAGATAGGGAATGACAAACTCGAAATTAGATGCAAAGCTTTTGTCCAACTGAAGTGATTTCACATAAAAAATGTTATTGTAATTTGATTTTCTTTGAAAGAAGACACAGCCTTTTTGTTTTCTCTATTTCTAAAAGTCCTTTCAAAATTGTCGTATATTTTTGCATATATAATTATCTTAGATGTATAGGTGTTCCGTGAACGGTATTTTTTTTTTTTTTGCTTACGCCTGTAATTCTTCATTTTTGTCGTTTTTATCGAGTGAATCCATGGGTATGATCCCATTAGGAGGCGGTGCTGATTCGGCCAGGATAAAATCAACGCATCAAGCGCCGCAAGGATACGGTCATCCTTGTCACCGCGAATGTGGATATGCTTTACTGCATGCTGGAACGCTTTATTGGAGCATCGGAACAAATATTTACTTAAAGCTACAAAGTCTCTATATCACTCGATTTCTTCTTTGTGAGCGTGTCTTAATTTGTAACTCCATGTTCACCAGTTCATGTCGAAATCGGGTATTTAAGCGAGGAAATATAGCGCAGGAAATCATTTACTGTATTTCCATCGATCTGTGCACATCGTACCTATAGACAGGTAGCAGTAATATTCACAGAAAAAAAATATTAGCCTCTTTCGGGGCTCGAACACACGACCTTCTCATTTCATGTCCGGCGTTCTATCCACTGACCTATAACGCTACTGGAGAAAATAGTATACTTACTACCATTTATTATGGGACAAAATAACAACAAATTTGAACGCAACTCAATATCGATCAATAAATATGTTGTCCATCTTGTCGCACGTGTAAATTAACATTACCTGGTGTAATACTGTATGTTAACAATATGAAATTAACACTTCGCCTCAAAACAACCACAAAACAACCAGCCCCGTGTGGTTCCCGGGGGCCCCGTTTGGTCACGGGGCAAAGAATAGGGCCACTGCAGATCCCTTTGGAGGGTTAGGCGGAGGGGTAGAATCCCCCAAATACATGTTCATTTTATCATTTGTTGTTCATGTTCATTAAAGGTCTTCATAATGATCCCTGCATTGTTTCAGGTGCCATCTCGCTCACATCAAAAGAGCAGTGGCAGAAAAACAATAAACGTGGCTCCAGCGTAAATGGAGTTTCTAAGATACAATTTGCAGCAACTCTGCAGTTCAGGGTGAAAAGGTTCTAGGCCCATTTTGTTTTATTCAAGCATTTAACAATTTCTTTGATACTCAACTTGTAAACAATACATTAATCATTGGAATTCAAAGGAGTCAACGAACGTTTGAAACTAAACAACATCCGCGTACGTTCAATGTCAATTACACGTTATATATATGTCTATTATACGTCATTATTTACGTCACGTGAATTCATACGTGTCAAATGCCAAAAAAGTACTTCGGGGATTTACTTCTGCGATAAAAAAGTTATAATTTTTTTCTGCTCGCGGTAAAGACGTTAAGGGTGCCCTCTGGTGAATATCAGAACAGTAAGAATTTTTAATTTCCCTGTTTTTTATGAAGACTAACATATTACTAGTTAGTTTCTGGAAAAATAATGATGGGTCGGTGATTTAACTTTTTCGCAAAATTAATCTTTAGTAATACACTCTCACTGTGTGGTTTTAAATTCTGAATCAGCTGCAAATTGTGTATGGCATCTTATATGTGTGTAGTGTGGTTTGCAGAACAGGTATCGATTTTCCGTCTTTTTTAATGTAATAGTTCATACTTTAGGACGAAAAAAAATAAGGGTTGTGGTATTTTTATCACCATCTGAAAAATTATTACATCCCTTGTCAATACCCCACCCAGTTTACTATAAATTGCACTTTTAAATTTGTGATCAATCAATTTTTCATGATAAAGGAACAGTAAACTTTTTGAGATATTTTGTCGACAATATATACAAGACCTGAGTTTTAGAATGAAAAAATAAAAATTGGGGGTCGGTGTGCATATAAGAAAGATATTCAATAAAAACTGAGAAAAAAATGTACTTTTTTAGATTTCGACGAGCTCTGACATATAACGGCATAGGTCTGTAACAAATAATAGGAACAATACTTTTTATTGCTGTCTCTGTATATCCTAACACATGTCTTTGTAATAAAGTTTAAATTAAGTGAATATCTTAAACGGCTTTTGAGAAATACCATCTTTTGTACCCCTACCCCCCATTTTGGCCTATGTAAACAATTGTCAATTTTGGGCACAAAATGTGAGGTCAAAACAAATTTCTAAACAATTTTTATTTTTTTTGCACTAAAATATCCCTATTGGGCATTAGTTTGTTACTGTATAATTATTTTTTCCAGTTTTATTATAATTTTTGAAATATAACAAATGTAAATTTCCGGAAGTGCAAAAATCCAAAACCTCAGCAGTGGCCACCCTTAACATAACATTAGAGTTTGATGAGCGATAATTCATCATTGTGCTAATATATCCTACATCCTCAAAGTTGGCGATCGCATTAAATTTTGGAACTCGGTATTGTCTACCGAAAGCTTGCTTTTCTCCACTCGAAACTCGATATTCTCTACTCGAAACTCAAATTTCTCTACTCGAAACTCGATATTGTCTACTCGAAACTCGATATTTTCTACTCGAAACTCGATTTTCTCTACTCAAAACTCGATATTTTCTACTCAAAACTCGAATTTCTCTACTTGAAACTCGATATTTTCTACTCGAAACTCGATTTTGTCTACTCGAAACTCGATATTCTCTACTCGAAACTCGATTTTGTCTACTCGAAACTCGAGAATCGAAGAAAGAAATCCCTCCTTAAAACGGCATGACGTTAATTTTCTATAAAGTGCTAGATCATAATCCGCAATTTGTAATATAACATAATAAAAATGTAAATCATTAGTCATGTTTACGAAATACATGACAGTGAGCAAAAGTAGATATAAACGTCGAATATGAAGTGTAGCATTAACACAGTCAGCACAAAGCAAACAACAACTACAAGGACAAATAGAAACAAAGTATGCCAAACTAAAAAACTAAATAAAAGGCTGACATTATGTATACCGCATCGGAACGGTCAGTGGAGTTTAAACCAAGCTCTATTGTGTACTACCACACTTCACTCCAACTCTATCGGTATCTTAATGAATCGGGTTAGTGTCAATAAAATAGTTTCCACCATGTTATATCCTCACAACAAACTAGGTTACATTACGGCAATACAAGTATAACACGGAGATGGTCATATATAAACAAATATAAAAACAAAAGCCTAGAAAGTCACAAATCAAGTTTTCAATATCTAGGCAAAAGCCAGAGTAAGAAGCAAGAAAACTATTAAGCAGGAAGAGACAATATCGATGTCAAACATCAATCAGAATTGTACTGAACAACCACAGCAGCTCCAGCCAAACAAAATCAATCTAGGGTACGATCAGAAAAAATGTAAGTACATGCACCAAACTCCGATTTTAGGTTTGGTTTCAGAAGATGCATTTATCTATTAGAGTCATGCAATGCTGTCCGGTCATCGCAAAATAGAAAAGTAACGCATAGTTACTTACTGTTACTGACTGTAGATGGGCCAATGACAATGCATGCAGTGCGTTGTAATAATAAAAGGTCGGCCAGATCTTTTTCTGACAAATACTCTGATTAATTGTGTAAAGTTATCTACACTCGGCAAGTGGTATTTATTAATATATAATGAAAAATGTGTTTTAACTTAAATCAATCATGTTTCTGTGTCATGAATATAATCAATGGCCTCGTTGAAGTTGTATGTCATTTTCCGGGAATTCTATTAACATATATCTATGGACGCGATCTGATTGACTGTACTTTAAACAATAGTTTTCACGGAGAGATTTATTCATGTCATCATTGGCGAACGTTGTAAGCGCACTTCCCCATCAATGTCTCATGAGATCTGTTGTAAAGTCTCTCGCTGATTAATGATGCGAAAAAACGAAGTTATGCAATTTCCTTCATGTTTTTTTTTTATTAATGACATAATTGTACAGGAAATAAAGGAATGAATTTCATTCATGAGTTTGACTTAATCCTGACAATGGATCAGCTTTTATTGCTATGCGAAATGGCGCGTTTCCATATTCAGTGTGTTCACCAATTTGCGATTTCACATATAATCGCTTTTGAAATAACACATTAAGTATAATACAATTATATGTTATAGCAAGGAGCACACATCACCAATATGTTGTTGTAAAATACAACATGCACGGGTACCATGCGCTAAGGACTGCCCTAAATCGTCCAAACCGACCACTTAAAGTATTTGCAATCCATCCATAAGTTAGAAGGATTATCAACAATCAAAGTCTTCAAGTTTAGAAATGTCCTCCTGATGGGATCTCCTTTTATTTACACCGTCTTGTTAATTTGAGTGCAGAAGACAGGATAAAAGCGCCGTTGTTTTTAAATAAAATTGAGCTAGGCTAAGCAATAAGCCATATTGCCTACTGACCGCCCCAAGTCGATAACACTGTCTTCTCAATTTTTTTTATATTGTCATTTGCATTGTATAATTTAATTTGATATTTGTATGTGGTATAGTACGGACACACATGAGGTTAAAAGTAGATATACAATTCGAACGGGTAATGTAGCATTCATTCTAAGACAACAGTCAACCACGATCATGCATCGAAACAAACAACAATCACAAGGATAACTTAGAGGCAATGAGTGTGATGTCACAAACATAAAATTGTTGACAATATGATCGCCTTGGAACTTACATTGGCAAAATAGAAGCTTGGGGTTTCTACCCGGTTCTACGTTGCACCAAACTTCACTCTTACCCTATTTTCATCCCGTTAAAACGGGACAGAGTAAATAATCAAATACCCGTTCAGATCATCGAAACAGCAGGACGTGGCCTATTACAACTCACCAGCCGTTGTCGACGCGTCCTGTGGGATGGAATCAACAGTTGAGCTGACGAACCTTATTCAAATATAAAGTTTAGCGAGAAAAATGTTTAAGATTTTTAGTTTTTAATGGTGCATCCGTTAATATATTTTTGGCGTGAAACCAACAAACGCCAGCACACGTCACATGATACCACTACCGGTGACTACTGTGCTTATCACGGATACAGACTCTGAAGAGTTGGAGCCTACAAAGACTCTGGACATACACTCGCCCTTTTTGTGCGGGTTTAAAATAGGACACGTCAACAAAACCAGGGGAATATCACAACATGATTGACCTACTTTATCGAGAAGAAACATATTATTCTTTGGAAAGAAAACATCAACTTTCATAAATACTGATAAAGGTGATCCTTTGGGAGCAGCAAACACAATTAAGAGAATAAAGCAGCAGACTCGGTTTTATTGAGTCTGTTCATGAGAAGTAATGTAAGAAGCAACACCTCTCATGCCCCCTAGCACCGGCTTAAGCGGTATTCTACTTCAAAACCACCTATATTGGGCTCTGGAATTCTTCTTTCCACTCTACTGCTGCATCTTGAAATCTCTTATCAACGGAATGAGACTATCCTGTACCAACTAATCGTCTTTGAAATTCTCTCCAAAATACTCCGTGCCAAGAGCGAGTATAAAACACTGATACCGACCAAGAAATACGCGCCAGGTTATATCTTCTAACAAACAATGCAGCATTAAATAGGCAACAAAAGTATAAGACGCAGGACGGATGATAACAAGGGCGAATTGTTACATGATTACTTTTTCCGGTAACTTATTATTATAGGATTTATACATGGACTAAATATGCAGATGACATTCATTTAAGAGAATAACGTGTGCGTAAATGTGTAACAAAATGAGTGCATATTTACTTAGATCTTTTAACTGTGTTTGTCGGGGCCTCATTTCCCATGATTTTCCATATGAAGTTTGGTAGTTTTTTGCCAAGCGCATCACTTTTAATCGATGCCTATTTCTTATATATGATATTTTACTAGATTCATACTATTGATAAAGAATTAGTTGTTTTCATCAAAATCCATCAACTATTAAGAAAGTTATGATTTTACAAAGCTGTGTATTATGAGTATTTGCCAGTATTTACCAGTGCGTGCCTAATAAATGTATAGAATTTCTTATAAGATGTAGAGTTCAAAATTACGACACGACGTGCAGTCCGAGCAGTCCGAATAACATGACATTTGCAGGGTAGTTAGTGACCAATACCATAACGGCAAGGGCCGTATACGCTAGGAGCGTAGATATAGTATGCAGAGCGTATTGTCGTGATGGTGGTCTACGGAGTCGAAGGTTGGGAACGCCGTCATAGGACGCGGGGACGACAGCATTCGCTATTTGGGCGACAGACCAGACGGTAGCCACGGAGACACTAGGCAAGAGGGCCTGGTTACGTAGATAGTTACGCAGATAACGTCACCGGATGTGTAATATCGGGACTTGGGCCATCGCCGGAAAGGATCGTGCGAGTGGGCGTCGCGTGTGAATTACGTCACTGGAAGTATGTGTGGTACCGGGACGAATAGCAACTGCTAATGAGGGATTGCAATATAACGCGGAAGTGAAGTATTAGTGCCGGGATCTGTACCGGAAGGACTAGATACACCTTTGAAATATAAAATATATGATATAGCAAATACAGATATTCAGTCTGAATAAAACCGAACAGTTTAATGTTTACTTAGAAGAAAAAAGTGATTCCATCTAACGTGTAGTGAACTTCAGTTTAAAACATGATCTTACTACTTCGTCATTTGTATTCATTTGTATATATAGTCATCTTGTTGTAAATTTGTAAATTTATTTATTTTTGATTCTGTCGTGGTGAGTTGTCTCCACTTGGTCCATCTTGTTACGATGGTGTCAAACGTGGCATTGAAACGGCGACAACAATCCAAGATAGAATCTTAAATAAGTGACAGATACTGTAAAGATACCTCATTAAATTATTAAATTTTACAAATAATAGTTTATTTAAAAAAAAAAAATTGACTTCTTTTCCAGTCACGACGATCCGGAGGTGGTTTGTGTCCCTGTGACAGCAGAAAGAGGGACATCAGACAGCAAATACCGGGTACCTGGGGTGAGTCGTAATATTGTAATACCCTGTGACCGGATGATGAACAACAGCTGCGCCGTAAAAAGCGTTCCGTAGCCATGCATGGAGGCTGAGGGTAGGGTGGTCTGTCTGCCGGAAGTGTCGTAAGTGAACTGAGCTGGACTGTGATGCATTATTATTTTTGAATAATTTTGTAATATTTTTGATTTGTGATTTTGATATTTTGTGGTATTACTGAATACATTTAAAAGTATGGGGAGTCTTACTTTCTGTATAATATAGACGGGTTGGTCTTTAACGGTGGTCTGTGAATACGCTGAAGGTTATATTTACTTAAGGGTTCTATAGTGAACAGTAGTGTGTTATGTGTATTATGAAGTGAGGTGTTCAAGACACGTATATTTCGGGTAAAATATTAATATTAGTATGAAGTACGTAGATTTAAACTCCATAGCTTTAGAGCCATAACGTAGTTTTCGGTCTATAAAGTAGATTTAAGTCATTTTAAGGTATAACAACGTTATGAGGTTGACTGTTATGTAATACTAATGAGTGGTGCATAAAGGCACAGTGTTATTTTTGAAGTTAGTATATTTCAGATACGTTATTGCTGTAGATTTATATAGTGTTGTTTTATTTATATGGGGTCATATACGTCTAGAATAGTCATGTCTAGTATTGAGGAGTTAACAGATTTGGAGGGAAAATTGGATTTGCAGGTGAAGAACGGAGGAACTTCGTTCAAGAGGAACAAGCCAAGGAAAGGGAACAGTGATTACATGCACGGGAGTTGGCATGGGAACTGGAAAGAGAGAAAGAGGAACAACGGCAAAAGGAACGGGCATTGGAGAAGGAGAGATTTGAAGAGGAACAGAAAAGGTTAGAGATTTGAAGGGACATCGAGCATGAAAGGGAACTCCAGAGATCGAAGGAACAGGAATGGGTTAAGGAGAGAGAAGAGATGGCACATCGGCAACGTGAAGAAGAACATAAAATGGCGATGGAAATGGTAAACCATCAACATATACAGGCGTTATAGTTAGCTGAAATGAATCGAGGTAAGAATGTTATTAAAGAACCTATTAATAAAATCAAAGGTCCAACATTGCCATGGTTCGAGTAGGATACAGATGATATGGACAGTTATTTATCGAGGTTTGAGAGGTACGCGGATGCATAAGGGTGGAAGAAGGAACAGTTGTCGTTGCACCTCAGCACATTGTTAAAAGGTAAGGCGTTATATGTATATTCCAGTTTACCAACGGATGACTCATTGGATTACGAGAAGCTCAAAGGGGCATTGTTAAAGAGATTCGAAGTAACAGAGGAAGGATTTAGGAAGAGAGTCAACACAGATTCAGATTCAACACAGCTAGGCCAGAAAAAGGTGAGTCCTTTGTCCAAAATTTACGGAAGACTAAGAATTACATAGAGCGGTGGTTTAAGATGGGCCGCGTTAATAAAACATACGACGGG
This sequence comes from Cyrtodaria siliqua, assembly GCA_037043455.1. Classification (NCBI taxonomy): domain Eukaryota; kingdom Metazoa; phylum Mollusca; class Bivalvia; order Adapedonta; family Hiatellidae; genus Cyrtodaria; species Cyrtodaria siliqua. The sequence continues at coordinate 15,157 of JAWPHD010022062.1, forward strand.
GTTATTGACTACTTATTAAGAGACCATTTATTGGGTATTTGCACTAGGGAGTTGTACTTATTTCTAAAGGAGAAGAGGTTTACAGGAGGTACAGATATGGCAGAGCAAGCAGATCTTTTTGCAGATGCAAGAGGCGGTGGATGAGAGTCTGTAGTGGTACAAGAAAGTCGGGACAGAGACGAAGGCAGAAGCAGTCGAGATAGCAAGCCAGACCCAGATAGGGGAAGGTAAGCCAAGGGTACGTGATAATTCGTATTCTCATTGGAAATGTAATTTTTGTGGTAGAAAACATAGGTCAGTTGATTGCAGGAAGAGAGACGGTAAGCATCGGATTGCAGCAGTCAAAGATGAAAACAGAAATGCAGATGCAAGTGCGGGTATTTAATATACGACTACATTCTGCAATAATGATAGAGGTAACAATTTCTTTAGAGGACGTGGCAGGAATAGAGGTCGTGGACGTGTATGGATACAGAGGAGAGACAGTTAGAGTTGTGTATTGGTATGCAGTGATATTCTGGAGAAGTTGCGAGCTTGTATGGCAAGCAATTGTTCGACGAAGGAAGGTAGGGTCAACGGAACGAAGGTCAAGGTCATGAGAGATACGGGAACAACTTACGCAATGGTACTAACAAATTTAGTTCAAGAAATATAAAAAGATCGGACAGGAAAAGTATCATTCAAGGAGGACAGTCAATCACAAAACACAGAAACAAACACGCAAACAGACAAAACAGAAGGCAAAAGTAATAATAAATGCAAATGACATCACAAACACAAAAGTGTTGACAATAGCGCTACCGTCTTGGAACGGTCAGTGGCAAAGTAGGCCACTGGGGGTTAAAACGGGTTCTAGGGTGCACCAAACCTCACACTTATCCTACTGTCATCCTATTAAAACAGGACAGTGTAAATAAAGAATCCCCACCATGATCTAAACTCTAACCAACAAGGCAGCACCAATAGGCAATATAAGTAAAACACAAATATGCTCGTGTAAATATAATACAAAAAGCAATAGCATAAAAAGCCACATTGAATGTACTCAATGACTTGGCAGAAGCCAGAGCAACAAGAGAATAAACCTTTAAAGGCACGTCAATAAAGATCATAGACAAACATCAAACGCCACCGTCCCGATGGACATTAGGTAGGCGTCATCATAGGGTCCACAGCCTGTCAGATCATCGTACAACTAAAGAGGAAAGCATAGTGGCGAACTGTAAAAGGGTCCACCACCAAGCATGCAGTACGTTGCGAAATGATAGGGTCATAACCTCTTTTGATAAGCTTTTTTATCAGTTTAACAAAGATAGTATGAAAATGATCATGATCAAGAATATTACGATGTTTATAAATCACATCACCATAGAAGTTAGGTTGTGATAGTCCTTGTCGCAGAAGAGTCCTTAAATTACTTTTATATTTGGAAAGAAGTTCAGGGTTATGATAATAACATTTTGCAAAGGTTTTACGAAGTTTATGGTAACGGTAACCCTGATTGATTAGCTTTTTAGTTATACAAAGATAACGAATATTAAAGTCCTCTACTCGAGTACAAGCTCTTGAAAAACGAATAAGCTGAGACACGTACACCCCATAAGAAGTTGCTCGGGGAACATCTCCATCCAAGTGGGTATAATTAACAATGTCAAAATTAAAATCATCTCTCTTGTCATAAATGTTGCTAATTATTTCACCATTTTCAATCGAGAGATCTTAATCAAGAAATGAAGCACTATTATCAGATATATTAGCTTTAAGCTGAAGTTCTTTAGGATAATCATTACTAACCATAGTTAGAAAGAAAGGGTTGTCAATGTTCAATATGTCACCCAGATACCGAGAGGTGTCATTAAAAGGTCCTAAATATAGATTACCTTCAACTATTGATTGTAATGCCTGTCATTCCCAGATCGCCCACTCCATTTACGATTTTAGTATAAAATGGTGTCGTAGAGAACATGCGGACCCAAACTCGGTTTCTACTTGGAAAACGTCAATTCTTAAAATTATAGATACACGTATTAAGTTTTATAATGCTAACCCCTCTTTACTTCCTCCGAGACCTAGGTTTTCCATTTGTAATTTAAAATCGGGAATTCAGGAATTTCATAATAAATTTGTTTGAGTTCCTGCAGATAAAGCAGCTTATAATGTAATTATTGTTTGACGCCAACATTACGTCAATTTTTTATCTCTGGAACTCGGCAGCACCCATTCGTATACTCCAGTTAATTCTACTGAGGACGATATTGTTTGCGCACATATCACTCGGTGCGCTACTTTCAAGGCTGGTGTAAACGATAAGCAAAATAACCTGCCTACTATGTACTGGATTCCTAAATTACATAAAAATCCGTATAAGGCTCGCTTTATTTCGAATTCTAGTGCCTGAACCACAACAAACATCTCCAAACTTTTAACTTCTTATCTTACTGCCGTTAAAGATCAAGTTAAACTATATTGTGATAAAACTTATGAAAACTCGCCCCTGGAATATTACCTATACCAAATCATACACCGGTGATTCGATACATAACGCCTCAGTTTTACCCTTGCAAATACGACGTTTGTACGTCTACTAACGCTACACAAAAGTAATGTTTGGACACATCAGTGTACTTACAGCATCGTTCTCCCCGTAAATATTGGTCATCTTGCGTTAAACTATTTTGTGAGAAAACTTATGAAAACTCTGGGAATAATTTATTTTGGCCTATAAAAAAATTTAGAAGACGTTCTTGATAATACTACATTACACTATATACAACCTTACCACATCACCTTATTAAATACAAGCTAATTTCTATTATTCAAAAAAACATGCTTGTCTTTAATAAGGTAATGTGGTAAGGTTGTATATAATGTAGAGAAGTCATAAGTGCTTATTGATGAAACTTGACGTTTATTGAACGTCTCCCGAATGTTTTATAGACCAAAATAAATTAATCCCAGAGTTTTCATAAGTTTTCTCACAATATAGTTTAACGCAAGATGACCACTATTTACGAGGAGAACGATGTAAGTACATTGATGTGTCCGAACATTACTTTTGTGTAGCGTTAGTAGACGTACAAACATCGTATTTGCAAGGGTAAAACTGAGGCGTTATGTATCGAATCACCGGTGTATGATTTGGTTATAGGTAATATTCCAGGGCCGAGTTACCCAGGACCAGAAGATGTTGTGAATGCAGTACAGACTAGAGCACAGAAGAAGCAAGAGACGAAGCCATACCGGAAGTTAAACGTTCCAGGTAAGATTTTAGATATAACAAGATCAGAGTTCATTGTGTTGCAGAAACAGGACGTCACGCTGGACAGCACGAGAGAGAAAGCTGACGATGGTCAAGTCAGGATGTGTAAGTGGGGTGGAAAGGTAAGATTTGTATATACAAATCAGTTACTATACCGTGAATATGAGTCTAAGGACCAGAACACAGTATACCAGAATACCAGGTGGTAGTTCCAAAGAAGGTTATTAAGATGGCACACGAGTCGTTAAAAGGTGGCATTTAGGTATTCGGAGAAGTTGTGAAAAGGTATAAGCTCCGTTTTAATGGCCAGGTGTAAATTCAGAAGTAACTAGATTTTGCAGGTATTGTAGTAGTTGTGGCAGAACAGTGACACATGTAAATGTTAGTACTTTGGCGATAGAAAGACAGCCATTAATAGAGGAACCTGTTAGGATAGTTGATTGAGGAGAGGTAATGCGGTTAGTTCCAGAGGTAAGCATAAAACATGGTGTTTCATTAGAGGTTATAAAGGATGTAGGCAGCATAAGCGATAGTTCGTTTAGCAGTGGAGCAGAGATCCAGTTGTTTGTAAGTCGGGATGTAGTACAGGCAATAGATACTGGACTAAGGGATACAGATGTAGCGACGGATACGATGGTTCAGAAGGATGATAGTGTTAACCAAAAGATCAATGCGGTACCGGAGAAGGTAACTGGTGATTCACGCGGAGCGATACAACTAAAAGGGGTATATTGCAAAAGGTGTTGGTAGTATTTATGTTTTTTATGGTTGAGATGGTTGTTATAGGATTATGCATGTCCGTCATGAGTCCAGAAATTAATTGGTTGGGAGTCATTGTTTGGTGTGATTCTAGATTTCAGAAACAGCCGGAAAGGATCGTGCGAGTGGGCGTCGCGTGTGAATTACGTCACTGGAAGTATGTGTGGTACCGGGACGAATAGCAACCGCTAATAAGGGAATTGCAATATAACGCGGAAGCGAAGTATTAGTGCCGGGAACTGTACCGGAAGAGATATATGAGATATAAAATAGCGTGTGATATAGCAAATACAGATATTCAGTCTGATTAAAACTTAACAGTTTAATGTTTACTTGGAATAAAAGTGATTCCATCTAACGTGTAGTGAACTTCAATTTAAAACATGATTTCAAACGTTGATATTTCTACTTCGTCATTTGTATTCATTTGTATATATATTCATCTTGTTGTAAATAAATTTGTAAATTTATTTATTCTTGATTCTCCCTTAGTGAGTTGTCTCCACTTGGTCCATCTTGTTACAAAATGTGATCATTAAGGAACAATAACGATTACTTACATGTGCTAATTCCAGGAAGCATGATGATTATTAGGAAGTAGGTCAAGTCAAATAGAGAGTACACCATCTTGTGAATGTCCGGGCTTCATGTTGAATCCATAGTCTTTGCTATCTCATGTTGTATTCTGAAAAAGACCAGAGATAAAAATAATTAAGTATTAACATGATAGAAAATGTCACTCATGAAACGGCCAATGTCTATTCTCAGGGAACACAATAACCTATACCCCAGTTCGATAACAGAATTTTTTTCCGTTAAACCATAGATGAACAGTTCTCGTTTCCAAATTCCGGTTCTGCTCAACCCGGGGCTACAGGGCGAGGACGGTAGCAAGCACTTTTCACTACCGTTCATGAACAGTCTCAGTAAAAACCGAGACTGCAATATGTTTTGTATTTATCGTGTTCGACGATTTCCAGATTTCGCCTTTCATAATTTTATGATATTGACGTAATTTTCGGACATTCTTATTGAACTGGGCTGTTGCTATAATAATCAGAGGCAACAGCAAAATCCATGCTTAACGTAGTTATCCCGCCAATAGCAGCTAAATTGTACAACATAATTATGTACACCGTTTATAAACCTACTGATGACCAGGTATATATATATATAACTTACATATTGTTAGAATCCAAACACTATGGACACATTATAAAAGGCTTTAACCAGCCAGGTTAAACTCCAAAACTGGAGCATCGAATTAAGAGTTACCAACACATAATGCATTTTACAATATTCGAACAAAATAATCTTAAGAACCGGTGAAAAACTACGCTTTTTATCAGCGCATATACATTATTATATGAACTGAACACAAGGATAGGGCTTTTAAACATGTTTTTAGTGTAATTGTGCCGTTATTTTGAGGGTTAGATGCAATGCCAACTATTGTGTTTTTGTTAACAGCAATTAAATTGGTTGAAACCTTGTCTAAGCTGACATACTAAACAAAGTAATTAAAATACTTCTGAAAGCATTAAAGCATAAATATTTATCTATGCTTTTCCATTGGATAGGAAATAGTACAGTTAATTTCACCACGTTTAAACCCTCAGCTGCCTTTCGTCACGCCCTAAAGCGTATGCCCCGTATCTATTAATGTTCTAATAGAAAAAGAATAAATGAATGAATGAATGTCTTTATTTATAGAGTGTGAACCAATTAGCCAACACTAACCTCCCTTGGGACCCTCTGTAAAGTCACACATTTACAATGTAAAACATATATAACAAAACTGTGATATTTACTTTATACTATTGAGCAAATACACACGCACGAATACACATTTTGCAACCATGCACACATTCATTTTATTATATATAAATAATTATATACATGGTTTGAGGTGGTGGTTTGCATAATAAAGTAACACACACAGTAAACAAGATGTCAATAAATATCTAAACCTGCAAAACATAGCAATACATTTACAATAATTACATTAATAAGTATCTAAACCTGCCAAACATAGCAATACAATTATTGCATTAAGATTGTGTTTTCATCCATTTAACGCAGTTAGATGTAAGATTTCACTGCGAAAAAACAGTAGGATGAAACATATCTAAAATGTATGACGCACTGTATGTTTGGATATTCTATACATAAATGTTGCCTTTTGGAGATATATCGTATGCTCGATATTAAAGGGACACTGGCAGTAAGTAAGCAGATATTTAGCATACCCAAATAACTGTCTGATTTTTATTCAGTGAAATGTATGCATGAAGACATGCGCATCAACCCAGATAAGTATGTAGTAATATATTTGTGAGTTTGAAAATAAAAAAGTTTTGTTTATTGTCTGTAAATTAGGTCCCACCGTATTTACGGATTATGCCGATCACGTAACAGCCATTAGCGCATTAGGTTTTCTATATAGTATGTACTGCGTAATATAACTAGTCCTCTTAGCTCAGTTGGTAGAGCTCTAGACTATTTTGAGATTACTATTATTACCCGCAAGTGTAATTTTAGTTTGGGCTGCGAGTCCAAACCTGCGAAGAGGTACTTCTTTTTTTGTACCGCTGTTGCATTCTGGCAAACAATCGCGTTTTTATTTAGCAAATATTCAATAATGTAAGCTTTTAATATTTGTCAACGTCAATATTTTGTATTTTATAAGCTAAAAAGCACGGACATTGTCCCTTTAAGGGAATATTTGATAACCAGTGCTTCATTTAGTGTGGTATATTGGTCGTCTAAAATATTACGACATGCTCTCCTATGCAAACGTAATAACAGTGCATTATATTTATCTTTACACAGAAGGCGTGTATAATTTGAATAATTTATTATGGAGTGTGTAGATATTCTCGAAAATAAAACAAGTTATATGAATTTAAGTTTTAAAGTTTTAGTAATAAGACTTATTCGTTAGTCTTTAGAACCATCAATATGCAATTAAAACGACTTATAACGATACAATCAGCGTGTGTTGTTTACCTCCAGCTATTATAGTTGTATCGGTAATTTGAGTTGATTGAATATTTCACTGCAAGAAGACTCATCCAATAAGTCAAGATGTTTGCGTCAGATGTATGTAAATTAAATATTATATTTCAGTTACTATACTTGGGTTTATTGATTTGGGTAATTAAGTACAGGAGAAACGTCTGTCTTCAACTGAATAATAGTGATATACATTTTAACATATAATTTACTGAGATTATCGTCAAGAGTTAAGCTCGCCGACAAGTAAGAGCGCTATATATGTTTGGCATTGTTAGGAAGCAACTTGCAGAGAATCAGTCCAAAGAATAACTATAAAGAAATATATCGAAAAATCAATTCCTATTCGCGACAGTTGTAGAGTGGTATTGTGCATATTGTATATTTACGTGCGTTAGGGCATAAGGGAAATTAACCTGGATGTATTAGTCTATTGGCCGCTGTAACCTATTCAAGCGAGATGACGCTTTGCTACATGCACCAAGAAAGTGAGGAAAGGGTAAAATCTGACCTTTAAGTTTTAAAAATTTAGTAATAATAAATACTTAAAGGGTCATTCCTGGAAGCAACAAAAACAAACACAAACAAGAGAAAATAGTAGCAGACTCAGTTTTACTGAGTCTTTTCCTGAGAGGTAATTATAAGATGCAATACCTCTCACGCCTCCTAGCACCGGCTTAAGCCATATTCTATACGACGTATTCGTCGTCTTTAGCATTGTTATATCAAACACGTTTCGTTGTCAACTAGAAGATACCTCAACATTTACGGTGCAAATAAGTACAATTAATTACCCATGTTTATTCCTCAATTTGAATATCACGAGAGAAAATCGATGTCCAAGCTCATGTACTTTTTTCGTCTACTTTTGTCTAGTGAAAATCAAAATTTAACACGGTATTTTATAAGTTGTAAATTGTTATAGGATTTCAAAATAATACATCGGTCTATGACATGCACTAAAGTCCGGTATCTTCTAAGTACGCCAGTTTCAGTACGGTAAATTTATTATGATGTTCCTAGTAACATAAAACATTATTACGTTTCATGTAGAGCGAATCATTATTGGAAGAAAATATACCAGCTGGGAAGAAGATGAGCACAACGAAACATGTTTGATAGTAAGTTCAGTATTTAAGGAAACAATAAGATATTTACAGTGACATATATATTTACAGATACCATACTGACATATACAATTACATTTTGAACACTTTATTATTTTGGAGAATTGACGAAATCATATAATTATATATCATGTATATTGTCTTCTACCTGTATTATTATAAAAAAAATCTAAATAATATTTATCATCGAATACAACTAAACAGTATGTACGACAGGAAAATAAAACACACTACATCGTGGTAAGCTACCTCTAACGTCTAAAATCAACAAAATCAACGTTATCATAAATATTGTTTCGGAGGAGTGATCTTATTGTTAATTAATTTTACAATAACTTACTGCAATAATTTACCGAAAACTCTTATCATTTCTATCATTGTATACTATTAATCCTTCAGATATGATATTTAAAATAAATAAAATCCATTCCACAATCTTTATTAAAATAATTACATCCAGGTTAAACTGTCCTTACATTTTAATAACGCCTTTGACATACTCTACATATTTTACATCTATTAAAAGCCGCTTATATTGGAAGCCCCTTATAACATTCACTCCTGTACTAATTCTCTGAAACGTTTTACGAACTAAATCTGAATAGTGTAACAATACCGTTTAAACACACATAAGTATGTAACAATCCGTGTGAATGATAACATAAAACTCCGTATGGATGCGAGTACACCGTTTAAATGATGTACAACTATTCCTGGTGAATGTATTGACACACGTAAAGTTCGCTATCTCTACCGACACTATCCAGCTAATATCTACGCACAAATAAGAGCCTGTGCACGATATTTCGAATATCGGATAAATCAGACAAACGAAAAGATGCTGTTTTTGTTTAAAAATTAGATTAAGAAATCACGATAATCACGAAATAACGCGGTCACTCCTTCACTCACTTACCGGAGTTCACTTACTTCAAATTATTTATACAACAAAGTGGTTTTGTATACTAGCGGCTGATGTTAACAAAAACATGGAGACCCATATCTACTTAGCATGGGCACACTGTGGAAAGTCCATTTGATTGAAAAGAAATAATAGCACAGAGCAATGCCAACGTATTGGTGATAAGAAATAGCATTGAGCAACGACAAACGGGCAAAAACTTATAAAAGTGAGCAACGAAGTAATAGAAATAATATAAGTAATAAAAGTGAACAACGCCAACTGAAAGATAAGATGTAATAGCAGTGAGAAAGTCAAATGCTTGACGAGAAGTAATAAAAGTGAGCAAAGCTAACTGTTGGCGTGGAATAATAGCAGTTAGCAGCGCAGACTTATTAAACCGCCCAGGAAAATAATATTCACTTTCTAGATGGTCCGCAACGGAATTCTAACTCCGAGATTAATTATTACATAAACGTATTATTCATGAATAATGTAGATGTTAGTTAACCGTAAATAAAACGGCGTTAAGCCGTGTTTGTTATTTTGTTTTTAATTGGTATGTCTTTCTTTGTCATTTTTTTTCTGTTATGTTGCTACACATGCTCATGGTATCTACATCTCTAAAGTATTTGATTCTGATTTACCTATCGCATTGTAATATGTTTATTTACATTATATTAAATATATGAATTACGTTTTGTGTTTGTTATATTATTGCAATATTCAGGCAGATTCAGGCATCTAGAACATATATGTAAACCTATTTACCAAAACATCACTGATTTTGACATAAATACAGTAAAATCCAATAACGTGCATTTATTTTTCAAATTTAAGCTGTTGATTTTACTGTACACGATGGCTGATAAAAATCTTTAAAAACATACTATCCGGTCAAATTTAATAATTGCAAGTATAATTTAAGTTATACTTGTGAGCAATGCGAATGTAGTAAGTGGAATAAATCTAACAAGCCATATGTGCTATGTGAAGTATATGAATAAAAATAATACTCCACTAGAATCGAAATTACGCGGATAATATTAATGTGTTAGAACAAAGAGTAGCGCATGTATTTAATCACATGATACTAGATTCTAATTTCAAAAATCAAGAGTTAAAGCGAACCTATTGTGTCATATTCGTAAATTATATGTAGTTATACGGGTTTTTTGTTCACCATTTGATATGCCATGATTACTAAGTTTTAAATGGAATGAAATGTAATTCCGCAGATGGCCGTGATATAAAAGTAATTAAGGCAGACAATGGAGTCGCATTTAACATAGTCTGCCAGTATTGATTTTTGAACTGCAAGAATTTTTACCTGTGATACTAGGTGCAGAAAGGCAGCATTAATAAATATCAAATGAGGGGATCCTTTGAAAGCAGCAAACACACACAAAAGAGACAAGTAGCGGACTTCGTTTTTCTGAGACTGATTATGAGAGGTAAACAAAGTATAAGGTGCAACACCTATTACGCCCGCTAGCATCGACTTAAGGATGAATGGCCACCCGTTTTCTAGTATTATCATTTAACAAATTTAACTCTTAAAAATAATATGAAAATTTCTAGATAGTCCCAGAGAGAAACATAATTTTTATATTTAAAACCGCTACTAAGTTGTATGTAAAAGTAAGTATTATTTGCATGACGTAGATACTACTTTTACCACTGCGTGACTGCACAGGGAAATGAGGTCAATCTTAATTGTGTAGCTGCACAATTATTGCCAGATAATTGATAAATACATTTACCTGTGGATTAATTTACCTGTTCATAGTTTTCTGCGTCACAAATAAAATCTTATTCTCGTTTTTCTCAGATTTTGCAATATGTGAATTGTAAATATCTATTGGTATGTACTGATTTCGATTTAAATAAACATAAACATGTTCTTGAAATGCCGGAGAACTTTAAGCGTTATTCTACTTTAAAGCCACAAGGGCTGTGCTTGATGATCCCAAAGACCAGTAAGTAATAACACTACTGATTTGTAGTTGGAGTGACAATTTACAGCCGCTACTCAGCATTAACCAAACATAGCTAGTGTGAATGCCAATAAATACAGAAAAAAGGATTCCAT
>JAWPHD010022063.1:0-26309 GCA_037043455.1 Cyrtodaria siliqua
ATTAGCAGCAGCATATTGTACATACAATATATACCGGAAATTCCCGTGTCGCGTTTCTTTTTCCTTTCAGTATATATTCATGAATAATAACGCTCAATGAAAAAGAGTCGGCTAGAATCTAAAATGGTAGATCAAATGTCCTTTGATGATATCAGTATGGCTGTGTTTTTAACAAATACATATTGGAACTAAAATATATCATGCAAATGTCGAATATGCCTGTAGGGTTTCTTTTTAATCACTTCTGAATTGATATAAACAATAAACATTCGTTGTACAGTAAGGAGCAGAAGGACATTATGTGATAGGGTTCAGGGAATCTGGGTTACGTTACCTGAAATCGGATGTTATCACGTGACTATGACGTAGTCTGTTAGCTTTGATGTCCTATTGCAAATTGTTACTGCGACGTGCATTTCGTGCATACAAGTTATAAAACGGTTCTAGCTTGACATCATGAAACAATACTTTAATTGTAAAGCAGGTTTCTGCATCAGACCAGTCATGTTTACTCGGTCACTAGTTATTTTCTCTCAAACAAAGTGCTTTTATAACTGCATTATACAAACACTTCAAAACACATTACTGTCTAAAATGTACGGGATAAATCTCGGCGGCATTCGCCGACAATAGCTGCCCACATCAGGGAACTTTTTCACACAATTGTAAGTTTACACCAATCGCAACCCATTGCTTTTATTCAGAATATCATCGACATGTTCTACCAAGTAATGCAAAAACTTCCTTCTTAAAGGGACACATGGCAATCTTGAGCTTTATTCCAACATTAAAATTTGCTCCTCAATTTAGTTATCCTGCGTCATTTTGACTTTAAAACTGCTTGCATATGATTAAATAAAAAATTGATATTTCAATTTTCTTCATTATTTCACCATTTTTTTAAATATATTATTGATGCACTATTATAAAAAATTAGTAATATGTAAAAAGGATTTGCTTTGAACTATTCTAACAATTACTATTAATGATTGAACAAATGCAATTGAAGAGAAAAACTAACGGGACGCCGTGAGTTTTTAAAAAATCAAGAGTGCCGTGTGTCCCTTTAAACTCTTTGTACTAGTAAAAAATAAACTGACTCAGAGTCCGTCACATAAGTTTGACAATTATCTCATTGTGTTAGCTGATTTTGGACATCATTTCGACGAATATCCTGCTTCGGATTGCATCAGTGGTTTTACTTTAGTATTAAACTCTTTGTACTGATATACAAATAAAACTGCGTTGTAAATGAACGATGGGCTATATTGTTCGTTCAAATACAGATACGATCAAGTGAATCTAACTGTTCACAAGAAACGTGTGTGTTAGCTGACTGTATTTCGATGAATACATTGAATTATAACATTATATCTACTTCTGAATATTGCGAAAACGGAGAGTGCAATGTTTTTGTTATGACATATAGTTTATTGTGTGAAGCGGACATAGACAGACAACGCAAAACACTCCACGTATAGCCTATATATATACATTGTTTTTTGGAAGCGTATTAAACATGAACCGCTAGTCTTGTTGCTGATGACTTCCGTGTTAATTTTAATAGTCTGTGAACCGTGTACGGCATTAAATGGAAAGCCAGTTCGAACTAAAACGTTTTGCAAAACGTGGAATATTCAATATGTCGCAAATGCGTTTAGACTCCTGAACATTCCAAGCACGAACTTATACTTGTGAACAATACGACCAACCAGTCTGTTGTTAGTACGAAAACGAGAGTGCACACATTAACAAGTTGGAAAACAATCAACTGATAATAGTATCTTGAGTTTGTGAAATACCAGAATTAAAAGGACAAATAAAGGAGGGTTTAAGCTGAGTGGTGTATTCCGATTACTGTGTCTTGTTTATCTGTTTATCAGGAGAGATGTGTTAACCGAGTTTGGACTTTATTTCGACGAATACAATGTTTGAACTATAACACTAATGATTTAATTATTTACATCTATACGTAAAACGGATAGAGACCATCAACAAAAAACACTCTACGAGTAAACTATATATATATATACTCCTCAAGAATCATTTAAGGACAATTTTAGATTTTGGTCATTTTTTAAAGTGCTGTAATTAAACTTCTGCTGTTATTTTGCAATTGTTGATTGTTGTATTCTATTACAATTGTTACCTTATACACATTAACTTTGCATATGAATACGAAATCCATAATGTTAAAGATTAAGTAATTATAACTGTTCTATTTTGTGGTCCTTAAATTATTTTGAGGCGTATATATACGCTGTATTGTTCGAAGTATAACAAGGAATGACAATGGACATGGAGGGTATCATAAGATTGTTTAAAAATAATGTACAACCACTGTGTGATAGAGATGTCTTTAGCGTCCCGTTGACAGTATGTGAACCGTGTACTGCATTAAATGGAAAACCAGTTCGCGCTCATACGTTTTGCAAAACGTGCAATATTGCAATATGTCATAAATGTGCTCAGTCTCCTAAACATTCCAATCACGTATTTTTAAACAAAACTGTGCTGTAAATGATCGACATGACCAGTGTTATATGGAGCGGTGGATATATATGTGCATAAGAAGGCATTGTATTTGCTGATTTTGGACTTATTTCGATGAATACAATGTTTTCGTGTAACAACATATCTACGTTGAACACCGGCGTAATACAAATATGGACCATCACCATAAAACACTCTTTGTATAAGCTATATTTATTTACGCTGTTTGTGTTTAGTCAATGGATTCAACGTAGACTACCAACATATTTAAAAATCCTCTAAAATATGCCTGAGGCTTGTATTTTGGTTTGGTCGATGTCTTCGTGTGTAATTATATAGTATGTGAACCGTGTAAAGCATGAAAAATGAAAAACAAACTGGAAATATTATGTTTGGGATTACATCAGTGTTTTTCTTGCTACCCGAACTAGGTAGGTATAAATAAAACTGCGTGGTAAACAACCGAGAAGGCTAGCTAGTGTACGCTCTAGATACGCTGCGGTGGTCCACAATAACAGTTTGCATTAGCTGATTCTGAACACATTTAAACGAAAACGATGTTTATGGTATTACAGTTTATTGTGTAAAGCGGACATAGACCATCAACAACGCAAAAAAGCTCTTCGTATAAGCTATATATACGCCGTATATTTTTGGTCACGGAGGCTGTCAAAGTGTAACAATGGACACGGAGGCTGTCAAAGTGTAACAATCGACACAGAGGCTGTCAAAGTGTAACAATGGACACGGAGGCTGTCAAATGATACTTTAAAGATGATATAGTAGATGGTAGTCGTATAATTGATGTAGTGTACAGCACTTTAAGGCTGAGTAGGTACTTGAAAACGAGTGTGCAAAAATATCAAAAACAAGTCGGAAAACTGTCAATTAATAATATTATCTTCAGTTTGAGTGTGTGAAATACCGGAATTAAAGGACAATTATTATATAAAGGAGGTCTAAAGTGAGTGATGTGTACCTATTACTGTTTCTTGTTTATCTGTTCATCAGAAGAAATTGTGTCGACTTAGTTCGAACAATAGTTTCGACGAATACGATATTGAAATTATAGCAATAAAGCCAGGCCTAAGTAGTGTGTAAAACGGAAACAGACCATCAAAACAGCCCATATAAGCTATTTATACTCTGTTGTTTTGGAAGTGTAACAATGGAAAACAAAGAGCGTTGTCTTATTGATGATGTATTTCGTATTCCTTTAATAGTCTGTGAACCGTGTACGGCATTACATGGAAAGCCAGTTCGCGCTCATAAGTTTTGCAAAACGTGCAATATTGCAATATGTCACAAATGTGCTCAGACTCCTAAACATTCCAATCACGAATTTATAAATAAAACAGTGCTGTAAATGATCGACATGACCAGTGTTATATGGAGCGGTGGATATATATGTGCATAAGAAGACATTGTGTTTCCTGATTTAGACTTTATTTAGATGAATGCAATGTTTGCGTTTAAACAGTTTATCTACGTTAAACATATTGCGTTAAACGGATATGGACCATCGACTTAAAACACTCTTTCTCTAAACTATATATTTAGGCTGTTTGTGTTTAAGGAATTGTAATGTGGTATTAGCCGTACGCTATTAACATGTTAAAAAATCCTCTAGCATATGCCTTTGGGCATGTATTTTGGTTTGGTTGATGTTTTCACGGGTTTTTATATTGTATGTGAGCCGTGCACGGCATTAAATGGAAAACCAGTTCGCGCTAGTAAATTTTGTAAAACGTGCAATATTCCAATATGTAACAAATGTGCTCAAACGCCTAAACATTCCACCATGAATTGTTAAATAGGTATGAGGATTCGGAGGAAATCGAAGAAATAATGCTTAAAAACGGGGACTATTAAGTACAAATAAGGTGTACAAACTGGCATTTCATAACAGCGTTATGGCTGTGTGTTTTAACACATAAATATTGCAGTAAAACACATCATACAACGGTCGATTGTAAGTTGTGAGTGCTTATTTCTGTTTCTTGTTCTTCTGTTCATAAGAAGAGATTGTGTTAGCCGAGTTGGGACATATGTTTTCGACGAATACAATGTTTGAACTGTAACAATATATCTACGTCTATATCGTGTTAAACGGATAGACACCATCAACAAAAATAAACACTCCACGTATATGCTATATATACGCTTTTACGAACAACCAAACTGTTAACCGAAGCTTGAGGTAGTGTTCGAAAACGAGGGTGTAGAAAAAACATGTTGGGAAAACTGTCAATTGATAGTATGTATCATGAGTTTGTGAAATACCCATACTTAAAGGACAAATATATAAAGGGGGTCCTCGAATAAGTGGTGTGTGCCTATCACTTTTTCTTGTCTATCTGTTTATCATGAGATATTGTGATAGCTGAGTTTGGACAGTATTTCGACGCATACACTGTTTTCGTATAACAACTTGTCTACGTTAAATAGCGCGTACTACAAGTATGGACCATCACCATAAAACACTCTTTGTATAAGCGATATTTATTTACGCCGTTTGTGTTTAGTCAGTGGATTCATGGTAGACTAAGAACTTGTTTACAAATCCTCTAGCATATGTTTTGGGCTTGTATTTTGGTTTTGTTGATGTCTTCGTGTGTAATGATATAGTATTTGAACCGTGTACAGCATTAAATGGAAAATCAGTTGGCGCTAGTAAGCTTTGCAAAACGTGCAACACTGCACTTTGTAACAAATATGCTCAGACGCCTAAACATTCGAACCATGAACTGTTAAGTGGGAATGAGCATGCTGGGAAATGGAAGTTTTATTTCATAACAAGAAAAGTCATATTATACAATTTATACTATGACGACGAGCGGAAATAAGAATAAAAATTGTAGTATATATTTGTTTTAATTCATTGCATTGTAATTGCAGCATAATATGTGGCTTGTTTGTGTAAAATTAATAGTGAGTTCTATTTGGTGTAGCAAAGGCAGTGTACAAAATGGAAAATTGAAATAAAGATTTTTTTTTTGTATTTGAAACTAAACGTGCAATTTTCGGTGTTTCACGTTGGTAGCTGGATGGCGAACTGAACAAATCTTCGTTATAGCTGAGTTCCGGCTATATGTATTCTTAAAAATCAGACTTTTTACTGTAAATATGTTTCAATGCACAATTATATTAAAACACACTCTGAATATGTATGAATAATTACTAATTACATATGGTAATATTATATATGATGAATGACTATCAAATGTATATATGTTTAAGTTCATGCTGTATAAAAACAACATTATTGATGTGAAAAACATAAATGCATGTACTACTCAGTAAGTGTGTCAGGTTTCTGCCAAGAAGTGAACCTGGATCTCTTTATTCGAAAGAAAAAGCGTGTTTCCTTACACTACAGAGATCACCCAATCATCACAAAAAGAGTGTAGAAAACTAGGTAAAATTAATATTAAAACATTTAGATTAAAACATTTTCAAACTAAAACTATAACTGAAGGTTATTAATACCCTTGCAAACGCATACCCCATGACTATAATTACGTGCATCTCCACTTCATATTGCTGCTTCTCGCAAAGGTGGAGGAAAACCCGTATAGGTGTTATGGAAAAATAGCATACAAAACAATTTTTCTGAGGAAAACATCAAGGGGCCAAAACTCACATAAAAATCCACTGAAACAAACCTCCACTATGATATGCTTATCTCCATATAATTCAGTTTGTTGAAACCCTATCAGGTGGTTATAGAGAAATAGCGGATACAAGCTTTGTTGCGTGTACATATTTAAACGGCCATAGCTCGGTCAGAAATAATCGAACCGGAACCGAGAAATGCTCAACTTCATTTCATACTGATGCTTGATACATCAAGGGGTTCCATCAAGGGGTTATGAAGAAATAGAGCGGAAAAGATTGTGTGTGTGAAAATATTCAAAGGGACACAACTCTGCCACAAATCATCATGTCGGATCCAGACGAATTGTATGCGTATCTCTATTAAAATGCGATTTTGTTCTGACTAGATCTCAAAAATTGTAAGTGATATTGAATTTGAACCTTTGCCAAAATGACTGGCACGACATGTAGTCCTAACTAAAGTTCATTTTGATTGGATGTCAAACATGGCCGCCAGCGGTCATCTTTGTTTACATAGAGTTATATAGGAAACACTTGTGGCGACTACTCCTGAGACTTCTTGAAGGATTTTGATGAAACTTAACATACATGTTGCTCTTGATGTCTAGTTGACCCTAGCAAAATTTCATGTCGGACGGAAATTCAAGATGGCCGCCATGGCTAAAAATAGATTTTTCAAAAATAAATTTGTGGCAACTACTTCTTGAAAACTATGTCATATTGATATGGGACTTTTTCTAAAATGATCAGCATGACATGATGTTGGTCCTTGTTGAAAATTATTTTGATTCGACCTTAAACATGACTGCCAGCGGCCATCTTTGTTTACATAGAGTTATATGGTCAAAACTTGTAGCGACTACTTCTCTGAAACTACTTGACAGATGTTCATAAAACTTCACAGGAATGCTGATCTAGCTATCAAAACCTATCAATAGAGCTTCAAGGTCATTCACCTCTTGTTAGCTTCTTTCATTTAAGCATCATTGACCTTTTTATTTTTAAGTCCAGCCCCGTTATGCGAGACATGTGAATCCGCGGATTTCTTGTGATATTTACCGAGAAATACCTCCATATAATTATTATGCATTTTATTAACATCAACAAAAAGTCCAAACTTCATATTCTTTTTAATAACAAATACAATTTACAATAACCAAGATACTTGAGAACTCGAACAATATAACATTATATAACTGGCAAACACGAAATTGGTGTTATTCGAGAAGTTAAAGTATCACGTTTATACCTTTTTATCACATAGCATGCAATAAAGTGATACAAAACAGTGTCGTTCATTAAGTTTAAGAAGCCGTACCTTTTTAAATTAGTGCAATCAAGCTTCATACCTTCATGTATAGCTTTTAGATGTATCATTTATTGTATTCTAGTTTCAATTTCAAACACATTTTGTTTTGTAAATGATATTTCTACTATAACATCTTTCACGTTAAAAGTTGCAATACTTTTCAAGGCTTTGCCAAAAATAATTTGTAAACATCTTGTGTATACTACGTTACATATATTTACAAATACGCACGTGACAAATACGCACGTGACATATATTCACGTGAAGCATGCACGCAAATCTGTCGATGGTTAGTGTGCTGGTGGTGGCTGCTCTACATATTTAAGTTAACATTTCATCCGATTATATAAAAATTAATTCTGTTTGTCCACAGCTATATCTTTATAACCGCTTGTTTAATTTTCATTAAACTTGGTTATGTTTATCCTAATAGTGGGATCTTCCTAGTAACGCCGGAGTTATTGCCCTTAAATTGATAAATGTCCACTTGAATTATCCAGGTCGTGGGTTCAAATCTGACTGGAGGCATATTATTTTTATTTATTTTTTATTTTTTTCATAATAACCCTTGGTTCATGTGTTCCATTTTTCTAATTATTATTTTTTATTATTTCTGAATTTTTTTTCTCATATGTAACCTTGGTTCGTGGGTTAATTTTTTCTTTAATTGGGAGCTTAAGGGTCATTGTTGGATCAGTTTTACCTAGCGATATAGAGTTATTGGGAACACTCAGCTTATGATCCTCTACCAATTTTGTTCAAATGGTGACCCTGGGATCAAATTTGGCCCCGCTCCTGCGTCAAATGTCAAACTTGGGTTGAGTGTTTATATTAACGAAAGTTTGTTTTGTTTTAAAGCTAGCCAGACTTGAGCCAAATACATCCCTCCCCCAATAACTTTGTAATTGAAGACAGTTTATAAAAAACTAGTTTAATACTACCATATCTGACAAACAGTCCTTCTATCCTTACCCCGCCAAATAGTGGGATGTGACGCGTCAAATTTATATCGAAATCGTCCTAGTCACGGCGGAGTTATTGCCCTTATATGAATTCATAAATAATTTTAATGATGGATAATAATATAACTTGGCACAAGTATTATTTATTACAAGACAAACTAATCGATGTGTTACCCATAGGTCACTGTTTCATTCTTCAAATTGATGTATAGGCGCATGCCTATATGGCCTAATTGATGTATAGGCCGTGTCTATATGGCATAATTGATGTACAGGCACGCCCGTCCGTTCGAACTTCCATCCGTCCGTCCGTCCTTCCGGAGTCATAGCTTCATAACAGCAGTTGGATTATCATTCCACTTGGTAATAATGTTTATCCCGATAGTGGGATGACACGCGGCCATTTTTCTTCAGAATCGCACCAATAACGTCGGAGTTCTTGCCTTTTAATTGATAAAAATGGCATGCACTAAAACATGACTTGGCCTCATTAGCCTGTCCTGGCCTGGCCTGGCCTGGCGTAAGATAAATTGGTCCCTTGGGGCTAGTTTAGGTCAGGCCAAGGAGTCATGGGTTCAAAACTGTGGTTAATGTTTGCTTCTCAAGGTCATTTATGTTATTTCTACACGGTCAGTGGCTCACGTTAAGGTCAGCACCTCTCTCATGGGACAATGCAGCAGTACGGAGTATGTTAGGAATTGTACACCTTGTGAGGGTCATTCAGAAATAATAATTTGATAGTTATCATGTTGAAGCAACACATTTTTGTCTTCATATGATAAAATGCAACCAGTTTATGATGCAATGGAAACATGTTTTTATTAATGTGAAATAGACAGTTTGAAGTAACACATTTTTGTCTTCATATAGACAGTTTGAAGCAACACATTAAAGAGACATCTCTCCAGCTTTAAGGGGCGTCTCTATAGCTTAAAGAGACGTCTTTCTAGATTAAAGAGACATCTCTCTAGTTTAAAGAGACATCTCTCTAGCTTAAAGATACATCTCTCTAGCTTAAAGAGACATCTCTCTATCTGTATGGGACATCTCTCTAGCTTAAAGGGACATCTCTCTAGCTTAAAGAGACATCTCTCAAGTTTAAAGACACATCTCTCTAGCTTAAAATGACATCTCTCTAGCTTAACGAGACATCTCTCTAGCTTAACTGAATATCTCTCTAGCTTAAAGAGACATCTTTCTAGTTTACAGAGACATCTCTCTAGTTTAAAGAGACATCTCTATAGCTTAAAGAGATACCTCTCTAGCTTAAAGGGACATCTCTTTAGCTTAAAGAGACATCTTTCTAGATTAAAGAGACATCTCAAGTTTAAAGAAAAATCACTATAGTTTAAAGAGACATCTCTCTAATTTAAAGAGTCATCTCTGTAATTTAAAGAGGCATCTTTCTAGCTTAAAGGGACATCTCTCTAGCTTAAAAGAGACATTTCTCTAGTTTAAAGAGAAATCACTCTTGTTTACAGAGACATCTCTCTAGCTTAAAGAGACATCACTCTAGCTTGAAGGGACATCTCTCTAGCTTAAAGAGACGTCTTTCTAGTTTAAAGGGTCATCTCTCTAGCTTAAAGAGACATCTTTCTAGTTTACAGAGACATATATCTAGTTTAAAGAGACATCTCTATAGTTTAAAGAGATATCTCGCTAGCTTAAAGGGACATCTCTCTAGCTTAAAGAGACATCTTTCTGGATTAAAGAGATATCTCTAGTTTAAAGAGACATCTCTAGTTTAAAGAGAAATCACTATTGTTTAAAGAGACATCTCTCGAGTTTAAAGAGTCGTCTCTCTAATTTAAAGAGGCATATGTCTAGCTTAAAGGGACATCTCTGTAGCTTAAAGAGACATCTCTCCAATTTAAAGAGAAATCACTCTAGTTTAAAGAGACATCTCTCTAGTTTAAATAGATATCTCTTTAGCTTTAAAGGACATCTCTCTAGCTTAAAGGGACATCTCTCTAGCTTTAAGGGACATCTCTCTAGCTTAAAGAGACATCTCTCTAGTTTAAAGAGACATCTCTCTAGCTTGAAAGGACATCTCTCTAGCTTAAAGAGACATCTCTCTAGCTTAACTGAACATCTCGCTAGCTTAAAGAGACATCTTTCTAGTTTACAGAGACATCTCTCTAGTTTAAAGAGACACCTCTATAGCTTAAAGAGATACCTCTCTAGCTTAAAGGGACATCTCTTTAGCTTAAAGAGACATCTTTCTAGATTAAAGGGACATCTCTAGTTTAAAGAAAAATCATTATAGTTTAAAGAGACATCTCTCTAGTTTAAAGCGTCATCTCTGTAATTTACAGAGGCATCTTTCTAGCTTAAAGGGACATCTCTCTAGCTGAAGAGATATTCCTCTAGTTTAAAGAGAAATCACTCTAGTTTACAGAGACGTCTCTAGCTTAAAGAGACATCTCTCTAGCTTGAAGGGACATCTCTCTAGCTTAAAGGGACGTCTTTCTAGTTTAAAGGGTCATCTCTCTAGCTTAAAGAGACATCTTTCTAGTTTACAGAGACATCTATCTAGTTTAAAGAGACATCTCTATAGTTTAAAGAGATATCTCTCTAGCTTAAAGGGACATCTCTCTAGCTTAAAGAGACATCTCTCTAGTTTAAAGAGAAATCACTCTAGTTTAAAGAGACATCTCTCTAGTTTAAAGAGACACCTCTCTAGTTTAAAGAGACATCGTTTTAGCTGAAAGGGACATCTCTGTAGCTTATAGAGACATCTTTCTAGTTTACAGAGACACCTCTCTATCCCTCTAGCTTGAAGGGACATCTCTCTAGCTTAAAGAGACGTCTTTCTAGTTCAAAGAGACATCTCCCTAGTTGAAAGAGACATCTCAGCCATCTCTCTAGTTTAAAGAGGCATCTTTCTAGATTAAAGGGACATCTCTGTAGCTTAAAGAGACATCTCTCTAGTTTAAAGAGAAATCACTCTAGTTTAAAGAGACATCTCTCTAGTTTAAAGAGGCATCTCTCTACTTTAAAGAGACATCTTTTTAGCTGAAAGAGACATCTCTGTAGCATAAAAAGACATCTCTCTAGTTTACAGAGACCTCTCTCTCGCTTAAAGAGACATCTCTCTAGTTGAAAGAGAAATCACTCTAGTTTAAAGAGACATCTTTCTAGCTTAAAGGGACATATCTGTAGCTTAAACAGACATCTTCTAGTTTACAGAGACATCTCTCTAGCTTAAAGAGACATTTCTCTAACTTAAAGAGACATATCTCTAGAGTTTAAAGAGACATCTCTCTATCTTAAAAAGACATCTCTTTAGTTTAAAGAGACATCTCTCTATCTTAAAGAAACATCAACGTCCGTCCGTTAACTTTCGTTTAAATGACGTATTTGCATAAACCGCTTGGCTGATTTTAACCAAACTACACATGGATGATCCTGAGGTCAATGCTGTCAAATTTATACGAATTAGGTCAATGCGACATCCAAGATGGCCGCCATTACCATATATGGTCAAAACAGCTTATTATCAAGAACCACGGAACATATTTTGACAGTTTTTCTTCATTAATGATCGCCAAGACTATATAATGTGTATAAATGAAGTTCCCAGTGTCAACAAAACAGTTTTTTTGAACAACTGATCGGTAAAACAGTTTTTTTTCTCTGAAACCACAAGGCACATAGCTCTCATATATTACATGTAGCATCAGCTTTTGATCTTCTATCAAGTTTGTTCAAATAGTGACCCTGGGGTCAAACCTGGCCCCGCCCCAGAGGTTACAATGTTTTGCATAGACATATAATCAACAGTTGCTCCCAACAAGGGTAGAGACAAGTAAATGTTGCATTTTGTTGACATAACAATTTTATTTTACTGAAAATCATAAATTGGCTCAGTGGTGCCATTGGTAGACCAGAGCGGCAGACCCTGTTCTAAAATAGTTTTGAAATATGGAATCTTATAGACAAAACATAACTCATTTTTTCTCTCAATACTATCAATATAACATGATATCATTTTTCCCTAAACAGTTAAAGATTCCATAGTTTTCGAAAGAAAACAATATATGCAAAATCACTCTGAAATAAAGTTTAAATGTACATGCTTTAGAATAATAAAGAACTCGGATTTGATAGTGGTTTGATGGATCCCTGGGCAATCATTCATTATTGTAACTTGTTTACAATTCTAGGGAGCTGACCCTGATCTGACCAGACAGAACCCATTAATGTCCCATCACCTTGAACTACATTTAGAGTTACAAGGTGATTATAATTCGGCCAAATAGTTATATGGTAAAGCAATATGATAGCAACAGGACACGCTTTTAAACACTTAAATATTTTCAATGTTTAAAGGCCAGTCTCATGTAGTAACTACACAAAATTGAAGGCGTGTCTAGAATGGTAATAAATGTGATCTGTCAGGTCAAACCAGGGTCAGTTCCCTAGAATGTAAACAAGCCTGTATGAGAAAATAGTGGACCATGAAATTCTGAGATAAATGCTTACACACTGTATATTTTGTTCATCAATGATTCTCTGATCTACCTGCACATAATTCCTGTGAGGTGATAATGCAGTATGGGTAGATATACATTGATTACATGAAAACACAATTTTATAATATTGCATACTTTATAGTTTTATGTGTGTTCATAATGTTTGGTCATGAACTATAAGGCAAGCTAATTTACTGTTTATTTAATGTTACAGATATCTACATTAATGTAGATATGCAGATATGAGATATTTTATATATTAAAGGAGATATTTTAAATACCTGTAGATATATTTAATGAATAATTTCTGTTTATGGTAGGTAGACCACTATTGATTCTGGGGTGATTGAGTATGTCAAAGGTGAAAGTCACTGTGTCCTTTTACTTGAAATTGTGGATTGTAAAAAAGACATATGATTGGGCGTATATTGTGTCAATTTTTGTCACTCTTGTTCTTCTTTTGATTCATACTGGTATTCAATAAAGTTACATGTATCGCATTCTGTTGTTATATCAAGTGTGCATAAAATTACATATTGCCATATTGGATTTCTTTTTTTAAAAGATGGCAATATATGTACTAAAATACTACAAAATAATGCGAGGAAATCCAATTCTTGAACACATCAAATGTACACAATCATTTTGAATCAATGTATAAAATTGCATCTGTTGTATACTGGGGAAGTCTGATACATATGAAATCTTATCATAAAGGAGCAATAAACACTGCTGGAATTCTCCCATGCGTTGATAATTACCTTCTGTGATCCCTTTGATTAGTTACAGGTCATTATATCTGAGCTGGCACAATTAGTGATTTATTCCTGGGAGAGTTTAGAGGGTTTACATAAGAAATAGATTTATTGACTGCTTCTTATCATGTGTAAAGTGTTCCATTTTGGAAACCAACTGTGTCAGTGACTGAGTGGTCAAGATATCCCGCCAATTTGTATTACACTTGTGGATAACTGTTATATGTACAATGGCTGAGGAAACTGTGAAATGCTTTACTTTGAAATTGACTGAATTACAGTTCAATACAACCAAACACTTGTTTCAGCATTATGAATGGGATTTTGAAGAATGTTTTCATAGAGATATTTTAATGAAAAAAAAACACAGTTTTACTTCTTACTTATAAAAAAAGATAGACTTGGACATTATTTGAAAGAAAACCTAAAACTTACAGAAATAAATAGATAAAAGAAGTGTGCAGAATTCTTCATAAACCCTGTAACTGGTGAGTACACTGCATGTTTATCTGATAAGAAGGTAGTATGACTCAATGTTGTGCCCTGACATGACCCTTTCTGTTTACATCTCCCCACCTGTACGAAATATCGAGGCGTATTCTACCCGGAAACCAGGCGGAATCCGCCTGGAAAGTAGAGGGAATTGGAATTTGACGGGCGTCATTGAGCAGGACTGTAACATTTTTGAAGTTTTGACGCCTCTGAGGAGGCGTCAAAATGATTTTATGCCGCCCGGAAATTATTATGCCGCCCGGCAAAAGGCGTCCTTTTAGATGACGGGCGTCAATTTGGACTTAGAAATTTCGCTGAGGCGTCATTTCATACTTAGGAATTTTACAGAAATGTTATTTTGAAGTTAATATCAGAGCGACATTGCATGATACTCAGAATGTTTAAGGTTGGATTTGTTGGTGGGCGGGGGAGGGTTTTAAAAGGCCTTTGCTGCCCCTAAAAAATGGCAAAAAAAAACATTCTAAGTGTATGCCATGCTAGGGAAGCGACTCAATAACATTGCAATTAATTCAAATTTAATCATTGATTTCTTTAATTGACTGGCGTTCATAAATTGCAAAGCTCGATTCTAGGGATGTGACACAACATTGACTTATGTACCACTATGTACTGCGAAGATCATAGATCAGTTATTCATAATTTTCCATAGCAGAGATGTTGAGATTTTATCCAATTTACAGTAGGTGATAAAATTAGTGTTACTCGGTTTTTATCCTTACGTTCAATATTAAAATAAAAAATCTCTGGCGGCAGAATAAAAAGACGATTATTTTCAAGATTTTGATTTTGAAAGATACAATTATACTATGAATCAATTTGCATGAATGTGCATGAAATATGCAGGGTTTTTAAAGAATCACACTGTAGATACCTTAAATTTTATCAGTAAAGATAAAGACAGAGTTTATCACCTACCAGAATGTATTAGTATGTCTTATTTCTGGTCACTGACTGGTCAGTTTTTTTGATGATGCTCTATCAAAAGTATGCTTAATTAAAGCTAATTATCAAAATATTAAAAAAACACTATTGTGCCTAATGTAAAATGGTATTTCTCTGCCCACTGTTAGTTTTGACTAGAAGAGTGTCGAATGTATGTCTTTTTTTTGCACTTTTAGATATCTGATTTAGAAAACTTGAATAGATAACTTCGCCAATGAAAAAAAAACACTACGAGTACGAATAGTCTTTAGTACGAAATGTCATGAAAGTTCGTTTTGGGAATGTTCTCTAGTAAATATTCAAATCCTACTTGCATTTAAATTAAAACAAAAGACACACATAAAGGTATGACTTATTACAACGTAAATACATGCTATCTTGGCGTTGATACGTAGAGAATCGTGAGAATTCATTTCCATTTCCTGATGTTGACAATTCACGGTTATTCGTACTATCACAAAGACGCATGCAATCGAACACTCATATTTCTCTGCAAGCGTCTGGCTCACTTTACTTTACTGCTATTCTATTCTATTCAATTGTTTTTTATTACTTTCATTTTGAATTGGCCAATCGCATTTAGTCTAGCGTAGACAGTTACACTGCGCATGTCAGTTTTTCAAACAGAACAATGTTTTCAAATTTTAACTTCCGGAAACTCAACGGATCTAAAAAGTGATTTTAGAAATGAAGACTCTTCTTGATTTTGAATGAAGGATCTGTAAGAAGACGGCCAAACAATCGCCAATTCATAATGTGAGGTATTGACGATCAAACGGATCGCATGATGTCATCGATAAAACTGTTGAACACTATTTATACGATAATTGTGACAGACTTACGACAGAAGAGACAGTCTGGAAGGATATCATATAAAACCTACAAGTTCTAACGGGAAACAGACAGTGCAGCA
The DNA here is from genome assembly GCA_037043455.1 of Cyrtodaria siliqua. Taxonomy (NCBI): domain Eukaryota; kingdom Metazoa; phylum Mollusca; class Bivalvia; order Adapedonta; family Hiatellidae; genus Cyrtodaria; species Cyrtodaria siliqua. Next base: position 15,981 of record JAWPHD010022063.1, read on the forward strand.
GATGCAAGAAACATGGAGATTAGAATGGCATTTGGAGTATTTCTAAGAAATTCTGGAAGACTCATTGTCCATAATTAATTATTTAAACTTGCTCAACGTAAACACACAAAAGTGTTAGTACAAAGTGAACGTAATTGTAATTAAAGAAGCACATAGAGACCATAGCCAGTGTAATATTGGCAAATGAATATACAACAACAAAAAATAAGATTTGTATGCAACTACTCGGATGAGAAGGGACAGAACTCTTGGGCCGTTGCCTGGTATCGGTATAATTTTGAGTGGTAAGTTTAATATTTGCAGCTTTTATTTTGTTTAATTTTAAATCTTAGCTAATACATACAGAGATATTTATCTGATTGACCTATTGGAATACTCGAAAAACCTAATAAGTAGGACTCTAATGGCCTTAGCAGTGGTTATCAAGCAGACCCATGATGCACAGCTTAGGCACCGTGAGTTTCAGGCACAGCCCATCAATCACACTCAATTGGAGCCCAATTTTTTTAGCGCTGACTGTTCCATCAACATCCCATTCAATCCTAATATTATAGAGCCTCAATGCATTAACCCTGCTGGGGACTTGTACCGTCAGGTAGTCCGACACACATCGCACCATGTTGATAGTGTATAAAAGTTAAAACACGCTAAAACCTACTTATCCGTGTAGCTGATGTTCCAATGACGATATCGGACTATAATGTCTCACTCCTGGTATTGCTTAAACAAACCACAAATCTGAACAAAACAAATAGTATAGGAAATGTGAAATTATTGTTTACAATTGAACTCCAAACCTTGATATATTATAGATAATTCACCGTAAACGATGTTCTATTTCTATTCTGTGAAAATAACCCACACATCTGAAATCTTTCGCATTGTTTTGCTTACTCTCCTAACGTTGCATACGTTACAATGCGAAATGCGCAATGCTTATTCTCCTAATGTTACAAAAATTACAGTGTCATATATCGCTCAATATAACGAGATATTTTTAACTAGGCTATATAGTGCTGGTGTATTAGAATAAGTTATATCCACTTTCACACTAAACCTTTAATCCAAAAAACATTTTGATATAAAATGCATTACCGATAGTTTAAATCTAGGTACTCATTATGCATTGTTTAAACGGCAAAACACAAGTGTCTATGGCAGTGACATCATACAAGAAACATACACCGTGTCACAGTCTGAAATTGTCCACATATGATATTTTTTCGTCGCAATGAGACATCACAGGGTGCATATATAAATGTCCTTATGTAAAAGAAGCCCCCCAGACGTCAAATAAATGAGACTTACGGCCAATTAAACTTCAAAACCAACTCATAATTCATTTTATGCATATTCACTCGTGGGTATTTTAAAAATCCGTGAATAAAACTACACTTTCAATTGGCACATGTACATTATTATATGACCTGGATAAAATGTTGATAAAACATATGATTTTGTAGTGTTAGTGTCTTTAATATTTTGTTTCACAGCATAATTATATATATATATTTATATTTTTATTATAAACTTTATTGCAGACAGGAGCTGTTTGTTCCAGTATGTACCAGTGTTCAAAGCACCAGTTGCTTCTATGACTGGAAAGAATGACTTGACTGGGGAAACTACAAAGACACCAACAAGTTAAACCACTCATACTTGTACATCTTAGGTAAGGCCAAAAAGAAAAACAGTCTATAAGGTGTATTATGTATGTATTAAAAAGCATGGGTTTATTCACCGGTTCTTAAAATATCCATGAATGAATATGCATAAAATCAATTACAAGTTGGTAACTTAATTTGACGCTCCAGTTTTTGGGTTTGTCCTGGCCGGTTATAATTCGTCAAAAGAGTTTGAATTCTCAAAATATGTAAGTAAGTGTACGTGTAACCTCAGTAGCTTTAGAAAGTTCAAACCGTGTATATATGTTGGTCAAATTAAATTTTAAATATCTGATTTAAGACCATGAAGACAGTTCATTATTTATAGGAAGATTTATTGGTGTTTGGTGTCATTTCAGTGCATTTTAGGCTATGTATTTAATGATGTTTGTTTAGTGGTGGAGGCACACCACCCACTTATGTTGTGTGTCAGGTCCATATCTCTTAAAATTTTTCTTTCAAACTTGCCACAATGAATAACCAGCTTGGAGCGATATCTATTATAACTATATCCAGCATTTCTGAGGAGCTATACCAAGTTAGCTCTACTGATTAAAGATCAGCAGAGCTTATGCCGTGGTGCGGTGTCCGTTGTGTGTCCGTCCGTAATTTTTTTGTAGCGACTATTCCTCTGAAACTACTGGATGGATTTTCATGAAACTTTACAGAAATGTTGCTCATGAAGTCTAGTTGATCCTAGCAAAAATTCATGTTGATGTGAAATCCAAGATGGCCACCAAAGCTAAAAATAGATTTTTAAAAAACAAGTATGTATTGATATGGGACTTTTTCTAAAATAATCAGCATGACATGATGTTGGTCCTTGTCATAAATCGTTCTGATTCGATGTCAAACATGGCTGCCTGAGTGGCCATCTTTGTTTACATAGTTATATAGTAAAAAACTTGTAGCAACTACTTGACAGATTTTCATGACACTTCACAGGAATGTTGCTCTTGATGTCTTATTGATCATGGCAAAATATCAGGAAATTCAAGATGGTCGCCACAGCTAAAAATAGATTTTTTTTAAAAAAATTGTAGCGACTACTTCTTGAAAACTATAAGTGATATCGATAAGGGTCATTTTCTCAAATGATCAGCATGGCATGATGTCGGTCCTTGTTATAAATTACTTTGATTCGACATTAAACGTTTTGACAAAATATTTGACAAGCAAAAATTCAAGCTCATGTACACCAAAACATCAGATTAAACCATTATACAATTCCTAAGTCTATGGTTTTTAAACAGGTAAAACTCAAAATTAGTATGCGAAAATTACAACACGGTCATGATATTTTAACAATTACATGTGTTACTATTAAGCTATATATTTATTTTGATATCTTGCAAATACTTTGACAAAATGGAATATATTAAAAATCTATCAATAACAAGTTTAATATATTAATTTTCAGGGTTAGAGATCAGTCCGCGGGTAGATGGAAGAATCTATTAAGTGCAGATGAATTAAATTCCATGGATGCCGAAGACAGTGAGATGTTATTGTTAAATGAGAGAGCCAGAGAAAAGAACACTGACACTTAACAAACCATATTTAAAAAAGTTATTTTTCATTATAATTTATTTAATTCTTCTGAAACAGCAAAAATATGTGGATTATTTTTGTGAGTACATGTGATTTTAATATTATCATTGGGTTTGTGATAATTCTCTTCCAATTTTGAAAATCTGCATTGTCGGTAAGTACCTTTGTCACTTTTTGTTTAACAGTTATTGTTCTGATTTATATATTAAAAATTGAAAAAAGTTAACTCTTGTCATTATGCTTCACCCTATGGAAAGAGCATACAGTATAATAGTGGTATCCTTGTCTGTTTACAATATAGTACAATTAAGGTTAAAGAAGGGCATATGTGCTCGAAGGCGACATTGTCAAACAGAAATTAACAAGCATTCTTCATCTTGCTAACAGTGCTCTCAGACATGGGCTGGACTACTCGTTTGGTGAAACAAAAACTTGAAGCATGTAGATTATACTTTAAGACCAAGAAAACACCCGGCACCCAAAAAATGCTGCGATACTCGTTTTGCGCTGTTTCCCGCACTTATGTCTGCAAGGTGGCAGTAGAGGCGCTCCCTCATGTTATTTCCCTTAGTCCCACGTATTATATTCCACATACATGTAGTTATTGTATTATAGTAGTTTTTATCTATTTTCAGTGATTCCCCAAATAATTTCTTGATGGCATCTGTCTCATTTGCATAATTCATGTAAAATGACGCCTGGTTTCCTGCTCGTTTCCGCCAGGATATTTTGACGCCTGTCGTTTTAAAGAATGCCGGGCGTCATTTGATTTTACCTCATTTGCATAATTCGCAAAAATGACGCCTGGTTTCCGCCTCCTTTCCGCCTGGTTTCCACCTGGTTTCCTGCTCGATTCCGCCAGGATATTTTGACGCCCGGCGTTTTAAAAATGCCGGGCGTCATTTGATTTTACCTCATTTGCATAATTCGAAAAAATGACGCCTGGTTTCCGCCTCCTTTCCGCCTGGTTTCCACCTGGTTTCCTGCCCGATTCCGCCTGGATTTTCCAGTATACTAGCTTATAGGTGAATTACAATTGACGCCTGGAATTTCAGTAAAACGACGCCTCTTTTACAGGCGTCACATTTCGTACAGGCAGTAGCTACTGTTTACATCACATGACCAGGGTCAAAGGTGAAATTTCAAATTAACTGTCATTTTCCTGTTGAAAATTTCGAAAATTTGGAATATAAAATATATAATTATAGTGCTTTGAGGGCAGCTTCAGAAACAGCATCTAGTTTGAATAGTAGAGGATGAATTCATGCATCACTGAGAACTTTTTTTTTTAAATATGATGTAGTATTTTCAGGGAAAAAAAAGAAATATATGTCCTGAGTAAAGACAGTCTGAGTTCTATTTGAATTTGAATTGATTGACATTTTGTGGGCGGAGCTTTCCCTTTTATACTGGAGCCTGGGGTTAAAGGCCAGTCTCATGTAGTAACTACACAAAATTGAAGGCGTGTCTAGAATGGTAATAAATGTGATCTGTCAGGTCAAACCAGGGTCAGTTCCCTAGAATGTAAACAAGCCTGTATGAGAAAATAGTGGACCATGAAATTCTGAGATAAATGCTTACACACTGTATATTTTGTTCATCAATGATTCTCTGATCTACCTGCACATAATTCCTGTGAGGTGATAATGCAGTATGGGTAGATATACATTGATTACATGAAAACACAATTTTATAATATTGCATACTTTATAGTTTTATGTGTGTTCATAATGTTTGGTCATGAACTATAAGGCAAGCTAATTTACTGTTTATTTAATGTTACAGATATCTACATTAATGTAGATATGCAGATATGAGATATTTTATATATTAAAGGAGATATCTTAAATACCTGTAGATATATTTAATGAATAATTTCTGTTTATGGTAGGTAGACCACTATTGATTCTGGGGTGATTGAGTATGTCAAAGGTGAAAGTCACTGTGTCCTTTTACTTGAAATTGTGGATTGTAAAAAAGACATATGATTGGGCGTATATTGTGTCAATTTTTGTCACTTTTGTTCTTCTTTTGATTCATACTGGTATTCAATAAAGTTACATGTATCGCATTCTGCTGTTATATCAAGTGTGCATAAAATTACATATTGCCATATTGGATTTCTTTTTTTAAAAGATGGCAATATATGTACTAAAATACTACAAAATAATGCGAGGAAATCCAATTCTTGAACACATCAAATGTACACAATCATTTTGAATCAATGTATAAAATTGCATCTGTTGTATACTGGGGAAGTCTGATACATATGAAATCTTATCATAAAGGAGCAATAAACACTGCTGGAATTCTCCCATGCGTTGATAATTACCTTCTGTGATCCCTTTGATTAGTTACAGGTCATTATATCTGGGCTGGCACAATTAGTGATTTATTCCTGGGAGAGTTTAGAGGGTTTACATAAGAAATAGATTTATTGACTGCTTCTTATCATGTGTAAAGTGTTCCATTTTGGAAACCAACTGTGTCAGTGACTGAGTGGTCAAGATATCCCGCCAATTTGTATTACACTTGTGGATAACTGTTATATGTACAATGGCTGAGGAAACTGTGAAATGCTTTACTTTGAAATTGACTGAATTACAGTTCAATACAATCAAACACTTGTTTCAGCATTATGAATGGGATTTTGAAGAATGTTTTCATAGAGATATTTTAATGAAAAAAAACACAGTTTTACTTCTTACTTATAAAAAAAGATAGACTTGGACATTATTTGAAAGAAAACCTAAAACTTACAGAAATAAATAGATAAAAGAAGTGTGCAGAATTCTTCATAAACCCTGTAACTGGTGAGTACACTGCATGTTTATCTGATAAGAAGGTAGTATGGCTCAATGTTGTGCCCTGACATGACCCTTTCTGTTTACATCTCCCCAGTAGCTACTGTTTACATCACATGACCAGGGTCAAAGGTGAAATTTCAAATTAACTGTCATTTTCCTGTTGAAAATTTCGAAAATTTGGAATATAAAATATATAATTATAGTGCTTTGAGGGCAGCTTCAGAAACAGCATCTAGTTTGAATAGTAGAGGATGAATTCATGCATCACTGAGAACTTTTGTTTTTAAATATGATGTAGTATTTTCAGGAAAAAAAAAGAAATATATGTCCTGAGTGAAGACAGTCTGAGTTCTATTTGAATTTGAATTGATTGACATTTTGTGGGCGGAGCTTTCCCTTTTATACTGGAGCCTGGGGTTTAAGGCTCTTCAAGCAAATCACAGCTATCTTATATTGACCTTCGCTTTTAAGATTGACTAGTATTCTAACTTGCATATGCTGTTTAACATTTGCCACCAACGGTTATTACCACTTTTCAACGTGTCTTGGTCATGTGAAAATCTATTTAAATAAGACACAAAGGTCATTATATCCCACATTCAAGTTTCTATCTTTAAAGAATCTTATTTTTAAATATGGTTCGCATAATTTACTTTTATAACTAAACAATGGAGGCCAAACTAACCAAATTTTGTAAAATGAGTTGTGCCTTGAAAATTGTCACCGAAGGACCATTTTCAAAGATTTTAGATATGGTAACCTTGAAATTCAATTTTTAATGTCAGAATATAAAAATGCCCATTGTTGAGGTAAAAGGACAGCTATGCTAAGGTTTGACCTGATAGCTATTATAGTTTTCGCGTAATCAATGTGGTTCGGGAAAACAAATACAAAGCGAAATAAAAAAGATCATATCTGATATCAGTTGCATTCATAATTATAAAGCATTTGAATGTGAACACTGCCTCTATTAAAATACCACATGCTCTTAGACTATACACCATTTGAGTTCCCAAGTGTATTGTGTTTTTTTTATTGAAAATGCACCTGTATTTATTTGCCCCATTAGTGGTCTCTTAATAATATTTCACTAAAATTCATTTCATCTGCCCATCTATATGCATCAATCATTATATCCATGATATAATCCCATTATATATACAATAAAAAGTAGGTATTACCAACCCCTTATGCAATATATGCAATCAAATACTATATAGAGTATATTACACTACACACCCTACCATCCAGCAACCCATCCACCCTACCAAAATGGAACCACTCACCCTTTCAACCATCCATCCACCTATCCATTTGCCCACTACCTGTTCAATTTTATTTACCATCCATCCACCATCTCACCTTTCCAAAAATATTGTACCAACATATACTTAAAGGGGTTGATGCACATTTTTCAAACACAGTTTATTTTAAAGGGCTCTGAAAAACATGAAAAAAGCTGAAAGAATTATCAAAATGCCATGAAAAGTAAAGGAGATATGACCTATTGAAAATGTGCAAAGAAACATAAATGGAGGCGGCCATCTTTGAACGATGACGTCATCGTGCCTTTTTGCCATATATGGCATATTTATAAAATGTATTTTAAAGCAAAGAAAATCACTGCAATTTTTCAATAGGTCACATCTCCTTTATTTTTCATGACATTTCGAAAATTCTTTCAGCTTTTTCCAAGTTTCTCAAAGTCCTTTTAAATAAATCCTGTTCGAAAATAGTGCATCAACCCCTTTAACTTATTTATTGAATCATTATCATTGCATTAATATATTGTTGTATATCCTGCCATTCATTTATAAACCACTCAATCGTATTTTCAATTTCAAACATTAATTTATTTTATTATTCATATCACCCTTATATATTATTGTATTCCCATTTGCACAAGTTTATGTTCCTTCCTTCTACACGTTTCTCGTGATTAAAAGCATTGACATATCATAAGCAATGCTAATTCAGTGCAATCAAATAATAGGATGAATTATAGTTATCTGAAGTTCAGACCTTTGTGAATGCCCCTCATTTTGAAGTTGGTCAATCGACCTGACTAAGGACATGACCTGGAACAATAACAATTAAGGTAAACAAGTTTTAGGCCAGGCCAGGCCAGGCCAATGAGGCCAGGCTAGTTAGGCTAAGCCATGTTTCAGTGTATGCCGATAAAAATTGCTTAATTCTCTCCGTCCAAAGCCATATCTTGATAACCGCTTGTTTGATTATCATTAAACTTGATTATAATGTTCATCCCAATAGTGGGATATGACGCGGCAAATTTATTTCAGAATCGTCCTAGGCCTTTAGTCCCACTATAAAAGTCAGTGCCTTAAAATGGTACATCTTTTTTGCAAATCTACTATGGTGATGAATTTCAAAAATACCTATATTTATAAGATATTCAAATTTATGAGGGACCAAGGTCATGATTATACTAATTGAAAAAATTCCGAACACATTTCTTTCCCTCGAGGATAAATTTATTTACTATCGTTGTATAGTTTTAACTGGTTTGTTTTCTACTTAGCAGTAGAGATACCAATATACGGTAATTGGTTGGACAGTGGCTAAGAAATATAAAAAGATCGGACAGGGAAAGTAGCATTCAAGGAGGACAGTCAACCACAAAACACAGAAACAAACACGCAAACAGACAAACAAGAAGGCAAAAGCAATTATAAATGCAAACGACATTACAAACACGAAATGGTTGACAATAGGGCTACCGCCTTGGAACGGTCAGTGGCAAAGTAGGCCACTGGGGGTTTAAACCAGTTCTAGGGTGCACCAAACCTCACACTTACCCTACTGTCATCCCATTAACACAGGACAGTGTAAATAAAGAAATCCCCGCCATGATCTAATCTCTAACCAACAAGGCAGCATCAATAGGCAATATAAGTAAAACACAAATATGCTCGGGTAAATATAATACAAAAAAACAATAGCCAAGAAAGCCACCAGAGCGTTGTATTCGAGGTTAGATACGGGTAGAAACACTTGTTTAGCTGCGCGTTATTGTATTATGGAAGGCGGCCATCTTGTGTGTGACGATCAACGGGAACAAAATTGTTCAACACATAGCGGCAATTGGTGCGGACAGGGACCTGAGACCAGACCTTAGCGGTAAGTCGCCGGGGGAGGATTAATTCTGCTATTGAAGCGTTTTCGCTTTTTTGACATTACTTGGACAGTCAGATAAATTAAGAAAGACTTGAGTTTAAAAACTAAGGAGCAGCCGGTTCCTAAATTCAAGAAAGAGTCGAATAGGATTCAGTATTCGTTCAACAATGATATTTTTGCACGGAATAGAGGTGATTGCTAGGTCTAACATCCCTGCTGAAACTTTGGAAACATTGGAAGATCTTATTTCTAAAGTTAAACATAGAAACAAATTGATTAAAGTTGCAGACGTATCCCCCGGGGGCTGGCTTGCCGTCAATGAGTACGAAAAGCCACGTTTAGGCTCCAATAGTGATGATGACAAACAGCTCAAACAGGCTGAGACCAGGTCTGTTAAGGGACTTAAAGAACCCACTTCTAGGCCCTAAAACTGATGCAGTTCCTTACAAGCGTCCTTCTTATTTCATGGGGAGCGAAACTGCTACTTCCGGCGATGCAGCCACGAATAGGTTCGGAACTAGACCCTTCAACAGGCCAGGCGTCGCTGTTTCCTCAGCTGCTGACGTCAGAAAAGATAAATGATAAGTATTCTTTGCTACCTTCCGAACATGATTTTTTCGAATTTCAAGAAAGGTCGTCATTTTCCACTGAAAATAACGATAATGTTAAAGGACGTTTGAAAACACCATATATCATTCTGGAAACATATATGTAAAAACAGTGAAATTCTTGATATTCTTGAAAATGGTTACAAGCTACCATTGTTAGAAGTCCCAGAACGTTCGTTTTCTAAAACAACAAATCAGCCAAAGATTATCTAGATTTTGTTGAAAGTTCTATTAGTGAGCTTTTATTAAATCATTGTATTGTTCAAACACCTTTTGTGCCCCATAGTGTGAATCCTTTATCCGTTTCTATTAACAAACAAGGCAGGAAAATATTAATTTTAGATTTGAGACCAGTCAATAAATACCTTTGGAAAGACAGTTTTACTTTCGAAGATTGGAAGATAGGGTTTAGAATATTTTGAAAAAGATTCATTTTGCTTCAAATTCGATATAAGTAAAGAATATCATCATATGGATATTTTTCCGAGTCATCAAATGTATCTGAGGTTTTCTGTCAAGGGGAAGTTCTATTGCTTTACCGTTTTACCGTTCGGGCTGAGTAGC